>CABFOW010000886.1:109149-194778 GCA_902141385.1 Timema californicum | reverse complement strand
AACAAATACGGGAAGCAAAACAGTGCATTTTTTACTTTACAGCCGCAAAGACAACTTTTCCGTTGGTACCATTCAGAATTAAAGCTACGAATATATTTGTTGTTATTGCTTTTGCCTGGCTGAGATATTGGAGAGATAGCTGTGAAAACTTAAGCTATTGAAGTTTACTTAGTCACATAACTTATTTCTTGGGGATGCAAGGCCATGGTTAAAGTTTTCTGTTAAATAAAATAACGGGAAAAAAATTAATCAAATAGACTAGCTAGAAGCAGAATAATAATCTTAACTCTACAGTCTTCTACACTTCACATTCAAGAATATGGTACATGGTTTTTAAGCACAACACACAGAGTAAAAAAACTTCCTTCCACCATCATGCCAGAGCCTGCACTGTGAGAGTAAAAGTGCTCTCTCTACCAGGCAGTCCCACCTTCCTCCCCACCCTCTCCTATGTGCACATGCGGACAACAGTCAAACACCAGGTCGCTGGCATCTTTTTCATAAACTGGGGGGGTGGGGGCCCCAGGGGGATGGCTACTGAAAAACTGACATTAAGCTTAAGGAATATATATTGTACTACAAAATAAAGAAAGAATTATAGAAAAAAGGACTCGTTATATTAAATGTTATCGATAATATAAAGTGGAAATAGGGGGTGCTGCAGTACCTATACACGAGCCGACACTGCAAATAAGAAAACTAACCCAATGTATTTTTATCAAATGTTTAGGGATTGGAATATTAATGTAGATATAGAAGAATTGGAACAGGAGTTAACCGATTTATTGTAATAAAACAAATGTATGTTTATTGAATAAAGAAAAACAACATTTATGGTTTTTCTTTACCTCCAATGGTAATAATATTACTATACAATTCAGGATTATTATTATTATTATTATTATTATTATTAGTATTTATAGTTTCACCATGATCAATTCCAAATAATTGTCTATGAGTAGACATATTTAAATGCAAAGTAGTATTATCAAAGAAAGCAGTCATATGAATGTGTTTCCATATATCAGTCACCATGTGCTTGTACAAAAACATCTTCATTAACAGGTGAATTGGCTTTAATAGGACTTAAACCGAAATGCATTGCTGGTGGTCTATTACATACTTGTGGTCGACCATTATTCATAAATTGTAACAAGCCTTGTTTATCAATTCTTTGATGATAATCAAACACATTAAATACAGATGTTATATAATATTGGGTTTGAGTCCCCGTTTTTATTGTAAAGTTGTCTTCTTTAAAATTTGTACTAACATCTATATAGTTTCCTTGCCAAACATTAGAATCTAACATCCGTGTACCATACACACTGATACCACAATCACAAGTATTATATTTTATTAAACCATATGGTTTCCAAGTTTCGCTTAAAGTATGTTTAGCTGAAAATGCATCCGAAAAACTAAACTTTAATAATCTATCACTAATTAAAACAGAACCATATTCACTTGATGGTACATAATTATGTTTTTAAACCCCCACTTCACCCCCCTTGTAAACAAAAATAAACCAATGCCTGACCCTCCCTCCCCCCTGCATACATAAAATGTGTTCACAGGAATAACCAGTCTTTTTTTCATTCAATTTGTATATATCCTGAACAGGTAGTAAGACACTATGATAAAAATTATTTAAAGTCATGCAATTTATAAATTGTTGGTTATTATTAATAAAGTGGTATAAATTACTATTGCGGAATAATTGACAATCGACACTGGTATACAATGATTTAAATTTATTGAACAGGAAAAATTAAAAAAAGTTATAACATTATAAAAGTTTAAAATTGTAATTTACTTTTGATTGAAGTTATAAAAAAAAGAGTTATTAGTGAATACATGAACATTGTATTTATAAAAAAACTCCATTTAATCCGATGACCAAGGTCCTTGAATCCACGTTTCAACACTTTCAATCAGTATGTTTCTATTTATTGGGGGGGAGGGGGCAAAGTTACTCAAGCTTGGGAGTACTTCTATGCGCCTTCACTCAAGTTTGCCAGAACCCCCTCCTCTCTCTAAGGTGCTTACATAATACTTCAACACATCTGGTAGCTGAAATTTTTGAGCTGTCGCCTGCAAACCATTGTGTAAGGGAGAAGTACACTTTCAGATATCTCTTTTGCTCTTTCACACTAAGGATGAGCCGAAATTGACGGGTTTTTTTATTTGGAAATTTCAAACTACAATAACAACCAAAAGTTGCATTTTATATTAAATAATTACCATACTCTTTAAACTCCTTTTTTAAATAACATCTTTTGCCCTCCACCAAACTCTTAATATCTACATTAACAATTTAGCTATTTCATAATTTTAATTTGATAGCTCTTAGTTTTAATAAATAAACAAAATAATTTAAAAATACTATAATGCATGCGCCTTTTTATGAAAATATTTATAAATAAACATAGCTGATACTAATGGATAATTTTAACTGAAGACATTTAATAAAACTAATAAAATTTGTAAAAAAATCTAAAAATTCACAAGTTTGTTTACTGTCTCACATATTTATATTGTATAGACTACCGTTTGGTGAAAAATGCATTTGAAATTGTTAGATATACTTTACATTAAAACCATTTTAAGGCGGTGTGTTAGACTACTTTAAATTGGGCTTAATTTCTCGTGACTTAATTCTTGTTTGAATAAAACCATCTCTAGCTTCTGTAACAACTACTAAAGAAGACGCCTCAGATACTAACTTTACACACCTCTCTACAGCCTGTGTACGACAAGGAAAACTTGTACACTCCACCTTTGGTATAGTGCTCTCATTCATTAAGAATTTAAGATCATCGTCTGACATGCTAGCTAAAATCGTAGGAGACGTAAAATCAGACTTGTCCCAGTAAATCAGATCAATATAATCTTTGGCCTTGAAGTTCAATTTAGGAATAACAAACCGTCTTATGTCCAATGTTTGTTTTCTAGCCTTAGTAATGCATCTCAATCCAAGCTCTTTTAACATATTGTCAACAAACCGTCTTATGTCCAATGTTTGTTGTTTTCTAGCCTTAATAATGCATCTCAATCCAAGCTCTTTTAACATATTGTCGATTAACAGTTATCATACACAAAATAATGTTTTCTAGATGGCTAAAGTAACCATTGTGTTGCATCACAGATTCCACAACTGTTTTAAGCTCATTGTTCAGGTAACGTGATAGTTGTACAGTTTTAAAAATGTGATCGCTACCATCTTTACAAAAAGACTACACTTTTATCTCAAAACACATTAGTGCATACACTCTAATTATAAATTCAACCAACATTTTTTGATTTAAAGGATTATCACTTCCTAAATAAAGCCGCAGCACACAATTTGCCGTTGTTAGCCACCTAGAATGAGCCAGTTTCCCTAGACGATAAGCTAAATTTATAAAACACATACACAATAAAATAGCTTTACACATTTAATATAAATAGGCCTGATCATTACTTAAACCACTCACAATTTTCTAGTAACTGTCCAATTGTACTAGAATACTTGCAAGGTCCAGTAGTGCAAGTACCTAAGGGGTAGTTTATTTGCACGTAACTGGCATATTATCCACTGGGCGCTTTATTTCTAGGTACCTAATAGCCCCAATTTAGTTCCCAGTATTCACTGTGGTGCCATCAGTTCATTTAAGTTTAAGATACTTTCAAAACAAAAATCCAAAATTCTCATTACACTAGTGTTTCCTGATCCAGAAGCTGAAGTAATGTGTCCTAATAAACCCTGGTTTATCAATAATAGAGGTATGTTCTTCTATAGTAGTTCTTTGATAGTGTCGCTCTTCTTTCTTTTCTTGACTTTATAGAGTTTTATCTTTCCTACCAACAAGGAAGATACCTTTTATTAGTTTAAATGAGGTTTGAAATTCTTCACTGAGAGTACGGTGTGTTTTTTGACGAATTCTTCTAACTTTATTTTTATCAGCTGAAGCAATAGCCGGAGCTGATCTATCTGATACACCATATTTATCACACATTTTTGCTTTTGTTGGAAGCTGCAATCGCATTTGAAGACATCGTTCATCAACTTTGGAAGTGGAAGGTTGTGTAATACACACAGATTCCTCGTGCAAAGACGATTCCGATGTAGAAGACTTAAGTATTTTGATATAAAAAAAATCATCAAAATTTATTTGTTTAAAATCGTAAATGCTAGATTTAACAAATTTCTTGGCTTGTATTCTTTTATTTTTAGCCTATTTGTTTCAATAAAGTCAATTTTTCTGGATGATCTTTGATCACAAATAAACAACTGCTCTCTGATGGGTGCTTTCCTATTTTTTCCCCAAATACATTGAGAAAATGATACACATTTATAGGCAGTGATGTCAAAGAGTTTGCTTGCTATAGATCTAAAATAATCATCTCTGATGTCGTAGTTTGGATTTCGTTTAGCTTTAGGATATTTTACAAGGCTCGGGTACTTATTATGGTAGCTGTGAAGCAGTTGCAGTATATGAGTGTGTGATACAGTAGGAATTGAAGCTGTTTTCCAAATGTCTTCAATACTTTTTAAGACCAATTTAGATGTTTCACAAAAAGTAGGCTCTTTTCTGGACATCTTAAATTTCTCATACCGTATGGACAAATAACACCTCAAAACATCTTCTATTGTTGGTAAATGAGTTTATTAAATTCCCTAGAACAGCCAAAAATGGGACACTACTTCTAGTCATATTTAAGCTCGTCACACTCATTTGGTAAACGAAGTCACACAGATCAAGATCACTTTGAGAATGATTTAATTTTTTTGTTCATGTAGTCCAACACATAAGCACAATTTATTTATATATATATATTAACACAAAAACCCTGTAGAAATAGCAATATTTGTTTGTGCAAAATGATAGCTACAAAGCAACTAGCTACTGTCTCAACACTGCCCCGTGCTCCCCGCCGCTTATGATGTTTATTGTGGCAAAAGGGTAGGGGGCAAAGGCGAAGTCTAGAGCGCCAAGAGGCAAATGACAGTTGGCACATTGCTCATCAACCATGCGAGTATGGTGACTAATATTTTGGCATCTTTTTCAATCGTCATAAACAAGTTCCAAAAGGATTTCCTAGCAAAATGATGTGCCACTGTCATTGAATAGAAATATTACACCAGCACGAAATGTTATTACATGATTACACTATTTGGTTTTATATTGTAAATATAACATACCTGGTAAAGTTATATATTTAGCACCGCGTCTTACTACCCGTTCGGGTTATACGCTTTAAGTATTAATTACTCTAATGGATTAGGAATTGGGGAGGTTGAATTAGAGGAAGTGAACCCGCATTTGCGTGGAGGGAGAGTGGAAAACCATTTAGGAAAAACCACCCCCAGTTCACCCGACTGAGATTCGAACCTCGATCTCCCCGTCCTCAGGAGTCGAGCTCAACACGACAAGCACGTTAGCCAACTACACCACCGAGGCGGGTACCTGGTAAAGGACAGAAGATATTTTTCAAATTTATTGATTTTTTTTACTCTTGTTTAATATAATAAAATGCAACTTTTGGTAGGTATTGTAAAATGAAATTATTATTTTAATTTTTTCGGCCCACCCTATTACACACACATCTAAGGCAATGTGGTATTTTGTCATCATTCACTAATTTGATTTAATGTATGCAATACATCAATGTGTAATTAGTTAAATCAGTTGTTCCCAAACTGGGCACATCGAAATATTTCTATATTTTCAATGAAATGGCAGTCACATAGTTTTAGAATCGGACTTCGATGTATATATGCAATGCTAGGAAGGACATCTAATAGACACCGTACAAACCAGTAACTGTTTCATTTCGCAAGATTAATATTAGATGGTGTCCGATGTCAGAATTTTAATAGACTCGTTTAATAACTCAGGATGGTTCCAGCATAAAGCAGTCTAAAATAGTTTTTCTCAACTTGAATTTTTTAATAATCTTCGTGCTGACCCAAAATGTTCCAGAAAGTCCTGATTTCGCAACTCAGGAATATGGTCACTTTATAATTGTAACGGGCAAACTGGGGTTAGCCCCGTTAAAACGTGCAAGAGAACGTATGTGTGGCTAATTCCTGCAAATCATCAAGGTTAAACATAACATACTAATGTAAATACTTCGCTAATAACATATCTCTTTATTTACATACCACTTCGCCGACTCGTCCTGTAAGCCTGATGCCCAATTCGATGACACACCATAGAAGATAAGTGACCGGTCACCACTGCTGGGAATGAATAACTCCGCTTTCGGCCACAAGCATCATCCAACTGACCGCTCCTAGAAAACCGTTCGCCTGCCTGGCTCAGAAGAGTGGGGAGGTTCCCCCTCCGCTTGGTACGGGCCTATCGACTATATATTCGCCTGACTGCTGGGAACTAGCACAGAACGCGCCAGCAGACGATCGCTGAAACATCGTCTACGCAGTCCGAATCAGCGCGCACTTCTAGTCAGAATCTATCATCTAGTCGACGGTGGTCTTACTATCCTAGGGGAATGGATATTCTATACCGGGGGAAGGCGAAGGACTTTACAACTACGAAGATGAGATAAGACGAGTAGACTCCAGATTAATATGTTAGGGTTAGTCAACGTCCTGCGAGGATAGATGGAAGTTTTATTTAGTAGGGAATAATAATAATAGGATACTATCCGTGTCTATTGTGAGACACTGTTGTTATGTTACTATTAGGCTAGTTATATAAGATTTAATGTAGAGTCTCCTGAGCCAGGAGAACAGACTGCAATCAACAATTGTGGTATAGCGCGCTTCTCGCGCCCGGGATGGTGAATCCCGCGACACACATGATGTGTCCATTGTTGTATATTTAGGATAGCTTGCCTAGGCAGGAGATAGTTTAGGCTATATGGAGGCCGATGATTTGTACCTAATTAGGTTCACTGGCCTATCCCAATGTTGTATTTGGGTAGTTAAACTGTGGGCCGCTCATACCTTTCATGATTGGGCCGTGGTATAGTGTTGTTATTTTGCTGCTCTCGCTTTGCAAGTACACTGCTAGTGGGCCGTCTTGCCCCTCAGGCTCGGCTGCAGTGTCGCTTGTTCATTGTTGGATTTGTATGGTGCTGCTCACCCAGCGGGTGCTCAACCAGTGGGACGCTACTGGATTAGTAATTGGGAAGGTTGAATTAGAGGAAGTGAACCCGCATTTGCGTGGAAAACCACCCCCAGTTCATCCGACCGAGATTCGAACCTTGATCTCCCCGTCCTCAGCAGTCGAGCTCAACACGAGTAGCGCATTAGCCAACTATGCCACCGAGGCGGATTACAAATAATTAATTATTTATTTTAAAATAGGTAGTTTATTTTTCTTTTCTTTGTCTTCAATATCACTAGACAACAGCTATTTTGTATACTATACATACATTTCTAGTAAGATTGACGTGCTGAACTCAAATATGTTATTAAAAATGTCCTTTCACCTAAGGTTTTTGAGATATGATTCATTTTGCAATAGAAGTTAAAATAGAAATTTGATATTGTTTGGCGTTTCCCACTATACTGTATTTTTTACATAAAAAATAATTGATCTAAATATTAAGTTAAGGATAGTACAAAACAAATCGAGAAAATTAGGATGACTAACTTCAAGTGAAGGATGCTAAGGGAAGGGAGGGGGGTTCAGGGTGGAGAAGGGGTGTTAAGGATTAAGGAGAGGTGTTGTAGCGCGCCCGCGCAGGCCTGCTAGAGGTATGTTAAAACAAAGTCAAGGTGAGGCAGTCTAGCATTAGCATCTTTTCAGACTATATGACATTCCTTTGTATTTGTGTGTTCTCAGTCAGTTTAGTAAATAGTGCTATCGAAAACATGTCAATTTTTCAGGTATGTGGATGTGTAAATAGTTGAGATAACTTGTATGTGTTTGGTGGTTCACACCAAAAACTCAACAGAAAACTATTTCGAGTTTGATTAAAAAGGCCTATAAAATTTATTTGGACTGTGCACTTGGAGATCAAGAGAAAAACTGGGTCCCTCATATTTTCTGTATATTGTGTGCTGTTACACTAGCTGAGTGGTTTAAAGGAAAACGTCGTGCTATGCTGTTCCAATGGTTTGGCATGAACCAAAAGATCACTGTATTGACTGCTATTCTTGTATAGCCAAAATATCTGGATGTTCATTCAAAAACAGACATAATATTAAGTATGCAACTGTATCCTCTGCACTCAAGCCTGTTCCACATTGGGAAGAATTACCTGTTCCCGTACCACCTTTAAATGCAATGGACTTGGAAACATCAGAGAGTGAAACTTTAATTGCTGAAGAGTACTGTCCTGAACGTAATTATAAAATATCACACTTAATGAACAAGCAGAACTTAATGATTTAGTTCGTGATTTACGGTTGTCGAAACAGCAGAGCTACTTTGTTCAAGGCTTCAACAGTGCCACCTTTTGGCCCAAGGCACCAAAATCTCAAGTTTTAAAAATAGAATCAAAAACTATTGTCTATATATTTTGAAATGCACAATGCAATGTGTTTATGTACAGACATTAATGGCTTGATTATGGCACTTGGACTCCCAACATAATCCTGAAGAGTGGTGTCTCTTCATAGATTCATCCAAAGCTAGTCTGAAATCACTTTTACTACATATTAGAAATAAAGTGCCACCAATACCCCTCGCTCATGCATTTGGAATGACAGAAACCTATGAGAGTACGATTACACTGCTAGAAGCAATAAAATATAAGGATCACATATGGCAAGTACGCAGGGATTTTTGTTAAAGCACTTGATAAAGAAAGCTGGGGGTTCCTTCATTTGAAAGGAATGTTTCCTAAAATGAGTGAAGCTAAGTTAAAAGAGGGCATATTTATTGGCCCTCAGATTAGTAAACTTCTTAAAGACCCGACATTTGATGCCAAGTTGAATGATCTTGAATTACCTGTATGGACGTCTTTCAAAGCTGTAACTTCTGAATTTTTAGATAATGTAAAGGATCTAAATTACATAAATGTAGTGGAAAATCTTTTGGGAGAACTATAGAAACTTAGGTTGTAGGATGTCCTTAAAAATTCATTTTTTACATTCTCACCTTGATTTTTGCCCTGAAAATTTGGTTTCTTTTAGTGATGAAATTAACATATTTTCTTAACAAAATATGGATGAATTCAGTCAATTTGAACACTTAAAAAGTTATTATATCAACTATTTTTAAAATTTTATATTTAAGTTGCTTATATTCTATTGTTTGAAAACCTATTTTATCATAAAATAATTGCAATGGGAATCAAAGAGCAGCTGCCTTTATTTGATATATTGTTATAATGTTAAATAATATAAATGTTGCTATATCTAATAAACATGATGTGATAGAGAATTTCTGACTTTTCCATCAAGTTCACCACACACAAATTAGGTATATTCACTTATCCACTTGAAAGATAGAGAAAAAGCTGTAATTTGTTAAGTAGTGTATTTTATTGCTGATAATTCTTGTTATGTTTTATTCCAATTATTGATCACCTGCTATGAAACCTGATTTTGTTAACTTTAGCAACCCTAATTATAAATAATCTAATGTAATTTTTGTAGCTTTCCAAGTACCAGTTGTATCTATTCATAGTAATTATTATTGTGCCTAACCAAATATATTGTATACCATTTCTATAATAGAGCCACATGGCTTTCTGGGAAATCAAATGCTAACAAATAAAAAAGTTATAAATTTATAAATGGAATATGACAATTTAGAATAAGCTAACCAATCTTAGTGTCTATTTTGTGTTGGAAAAAGATTATATCCTTTTAACATCATAAGATATTAAACCAACAAATGTTTGTCTTACAAATTTTGATTTTACATAAGGGTAATTTCAGTAAGTTGGTTACATAATTTGTTTTTAAATAAGCCCAATATCTTATTAAGGGATTGATGTGAATAATACACAATATTAACCTTTTGAAAACCATATTTTATTATTTGGTCCATATTACTGCACGTTAACTTTCAACTTTATCACGAGTTGAGAAATTTTACCACATTAGCGCCTCATACATTTTCACTAGAACCATCGATATCTAAACACATTGGTTTTAGAAATTGTACATACATTAACATTGACTTGGAAGAAAGTTAGGCTCACAGATTAGTTAAAAAAAAAGGCACTCATTATAACAATTTGGTAATATCATAGTTCTTGCCACTAGTTTGCTCCTTGTTTTGCAAATAGAGAAAGGAGCAAATAAAAAAAAAGTTGCAACAGTTGTATACTTGTGCCAGACCAAATTTGCAACTACCGTACAATACTTAAGAAATTTATGTTTAAGCTTATTGACTTCGAAATTGCAGAACCATTGCATGTAACAGCAATCGTGTCAAATAACAGTTTAACAAATATTTAAATCCATTAAAACAAAAATTCACTTTTATCATTGTTGACCAGATGGTTAAGGAGCCACCCCAAATTAACAGTGCTAATTAATCAAAGGGTTATTGGCAGTGGCTAGTTTTAAATTTCTGTCATATGGCAAAATTCAACAAATTTTTATGATTTGTGCAAGAGTTTAACTCTGACACAAGCTAAAGGAACAGCAAATATGTATTTCCCATCTCCCTCAAGCACATTCATCTGAATTCGTATAGATTAATTAGACGTTTGAGATTTTCCAATTTACAAAAAGCGAAACAGACTGTTTCAGCTTGACTCACCCAAGTTACTTCACTCCATTTACAACACTATCAATTTAAATAGCTCATTAAGACAAAAACTTAGGTTGGTTATGATATGTGTATACAACTCGTCCTAATTTTTTTTTATCATATACAAAATTATGAAAAAGTCTTATTTTACAACCTCTTCATTAAAATATTAAGTTTTAACACATATTTTTACTTTGATATATTCATTGGAAAACAAAGTGTACACATATATGGGTACTAGCCCATAACATTTTACACTTAATAAGATACTGTACATAAATATTGTTAGTAAAAAGGTTAAGGCTGTTTAAATATCAATACATTTGTGGAAAAGATTATAAACAAAAACAAACAGAATAATACAAGAATAAAACACAAGTATACATAATTTCTGACATGTATAAGGTACCCGCGGGTAATAAAGCCTAAAAAACAAAAATCGTATTTAAAATGCGTGCATGCATACAAACATGCATTAGGCACAGACAAGTTGATTCCTGCGCACAGCATCTCGCTACCCATCACCAGTGTCGTGTCAGTTTTGGAGGAAGGAGGACTTGCCACTCGAATAATAAAAATCTGTCAGAAACAATCATAAGCAATTTTCATAATATTCCAGTAAACTATGTAGTGTTTACACTATATCTTATTTAGTTCACAAAAGTATATTAAAATTTTAAACTTTTAAAATGTTATAAATTGTTTTAATTTTACGGTTCAATAAATTAAAATTAACTTTATACCAGTGTTAATTGTAATTATTTCACAATATTAATTTACATCTCTGTGTTAATAATTACCAGCAATTTATAAATTGCATGAATTTTTAATTTTTTAATTGAGTCTTATTACCTGTTCAAGCTTAGGCAAAATTGCATCAGAAAAAGAATGGTTATTCCTGTGAACAATTGAAAAAAGTCGGCAAAACTTATGTAAGCAAGGGGAGAGGGCAGGGTCAGGAATTTGCTTGTTTTTGCTTACAAAGGGGGTTGGGGGTGGGGGTTAAAAATGGCCAAAAATCAAAAATGTTCTTACATAATACTTGAACGCCCCCTTATGATAAGCATTCATGAGTTGAGGAAACACTAAGAAGATGATAAACTCAAAATAAATCACTCATTTGGGATTAAAACTTCACTTTACAAATCAATCAATATGAACTTAAACAATATTATAGGTGACCTAACTATATGTGAATTTAATTATCAATGTTCTCATACTTTCAAGGCACCTCTGGGAGACCATCATGGTTCTGCAGCTTCTTCTTTAGAAACCACTACTTTACTATATAAATTATATTACATTTCCCACAATCTTGTTACTATGGAATAAAATAAGAAAAAACAATCTAATGTGAATGAGGATGGATTCACAAAATATGGTAAAGATCTCAAACACTGAAGAGCATCTTGAGGTCATTAAGAGACAATTTAGTGTGTTGACGTTCCCGCGCTCCACTCAACACTCCATCTGCTAATGACATCTTTTGATCTTGCAGTAGCTTAATACGCTGCTCAATGGTTTCCTGAGTAACAAACTTGTACACATGAACAGTACGTGTCTGCCCTACACGATACACTCGGTCACAGGCCTGAGCCTCCAGTTGTGGGTTCCAATGTAGGTCAAACAAGAAGAGGTGATTAGCGCCAACAAGGTTCAAACCTACACCTCCAGCTGTCAAGGACAACAGCATCACCTGAGGTCGGCGTGATGTCCCATTGATGGAGTCAACCAGGGCAGCGCGATCCTTCACAGGTACAGAGCCACACAGAGTAACACAAGAAACTCCTTGTGAGCGCAGGTGTTGTGCCAGCAGTTCCAACATACCTGTCCACTGTGACACAATTACCGCCTTTTCCTTTGTGTCAAGCACTTTAACTTGCAGAATTTCCAACAATAGTTTCATTTTAGAACTGACTCTGTCTTTATTAAATACTGGGTTGCTGCTGCTCAATATATTATCCTTCACCACTTGGTCTATAGATGGCCCACTGCTTGATGACAGCTCTTCACGGTTTTCAAGATTTAGCCGGCCAAGTGCAGATACTAAGTCATCATCATCACCCTCAATACAGTCGGTATCACAATTGTCGCGATCTAACATGGAGGATATAAGAGAAGGGTGACAACAGAGCTGACGCAGTCGAAGCAGCAGCACAAGGATCTCGAATGACTTTATGTTATCCATCCGGCTTAGCTTCTGATGCCAAGCTGCGAGTTGATCTTTGGGGTCAAAAGTATCGGGTGCCCCTGAGGTCTCACAACCCATCATTGTCAACTGTTCCTTCTCAGCTTTCTGGTGCAAGAATTGTGCAAATAGTGTTCTTGAAAAGACCAAAACTTTTTGATAAACTTTAGACTCTTCTTCATCTAAAGAGACATCAATAAGATGAAACTCTTTCTGAGGGAGGCACTGAAGAGAACCTTCCTGTTGGAGTTGAGTCTTGGTTCGACGAAGCATGATGGAGTTCATCACAGTCTTTAGTCGTTGCTGGCCGGCCAAATTTTTGTTATCTACCCAGCGTTTCCAGACCATATAGTCATCAAATGGTGTGCATTTCAGGAACTTGAGAAGAGAATACAGGTCCAGCTCTTTGTTGTGGATAGGTGTACCTGTGAGCGCCCAACGATATCGGCCTCGCAGTTGGAATACGGCCTGCGAGGTCTTGCTCTTATGGTTCCGGATAACGTGTGCTTCATCTAGGATAATCCTTTCCCACTTGATGTTGTGAATAACTCCTTTTTTGTGGTTAGTCGAGACATTGTCAATGGCCTTCTGGCTCCCTTCTGTCAAGACGAGGTTAAAAGTAGTTATAACAATATCACGACGTGCCAGGCGTCTGGGTTTGACCTCCCGGTTAGAGCCGTGGTATATTTCAACATCAACAGCACCTCTCTTACACTTGGAGTTCACCTCTCCTTCCCACTGACCAAGAAGGGTTGCTGGGCACACTACCAAGGTTCCTCCTCGTTCCATCTTCCCTTTCCTTGAGCTAATCCAAGAATTCTCCTTCTCACTATCCTCATCACTACTGCTGTTGTTTCTTGTCCTTATTTCCTGGCTCTTGAGGACAAGAGAAATCATAGTCAAAGTTTTTCCCAGCCCCATGTCATCGGCCAGGATCCCACCAGAAGGCGACTGGGATTCTCTCCACATCAACCATGCCAGTGCCCGCTTCTGGTGAGGCATTAAACTGACACCCGCCTTTAAATGCCTAGGATTTTCTGCAAATATGTCTTCACCGGGACACTTGTTCAGAGAGCTGTGAAGTTGTGTTATGGCCTCTTCTGTGAGCGCTTTCTGGACCCGGTGAGTCTCTAAAGCCTTCTTGCCAAACCCATGTGGGGCCTCCACTAATAAAGCAGTTGCTGTAGGTAGCTTGGCATTACCAGATAGGCCAGGGGATGCAACGTTGCTGGATTGAATTTGATCAGACTGGAGTTTCAATAGTTCCTCTTTTACGCGCTGGATCTCTGCTTGCTTTTCGGTCACAGAGAGTTGGAGCCTGACTCCTCGATCTGGCAGGCTCAATAAATTCACAGTTTTCAGAGTTGTTTTAATCCTGTCTAAATCTCTGTTCAATGAAACTATCTTGTCTAATAGGATCTGTTGATGTATTTTAAACTGATTTTCATAATCAGGTGGTTCGAGTTCTTCTTGCTCTGGACCAGAACTTATTACTCCTACATAGTGTTCAAGTGATTGAAGAGCAAACATGGGTTCTTTAGGAATATTATCAGACTCTACTTTTGATTCTAAGGTGGCCACTATTTTGTGCCCATCAATGGAATCTGAAATGTTTTTGTCTCCTAATTGTTCAGATAATTGCTTTTGAAAAGAACTCTTTGATTGTTCGTCAACATTTAAATAGGATTCATTTTGTTTCCTTGACATCGGAAGTTGTTTAGGAATATTAGCGAACTCCACTTTGCTTTGTTCATCCCCGAAATCTGAAATATTTATTATGTCTTCTGATTGTTTAGATGATGAATAATAATGAGGACCTTTCGATTGTTCGTCATAATTTATATTCAACTCATTTTGTCTTATGGACATCGAAAGTTCTTCAGGAATACTATTGGATTCTTCTTGTAATTCTGAGATGGCCACATTGTTGTGTTCATCTTCAGAATCTGAAATGTTTATTTTGTCTTCTGATAGTCGAGATAGTGAATGTTTTTGGAGAACACCAATCAATTGTTCATTATCATTGATAGGCCTACTGGAATTACTTGGTTTTACTGACACATCTGAAACAAATAAGAATAAATCACATGTAAGAAGAGTTATGTATCTACATGCCTAAAAGTTTAATACTACCCATTTATAAGATCTGCATACTATATGCTTTTATACTATATAAAACTAATATACATTATAAACAAACACATTATTATTACTATGGCACATTGGTGGCTACAAAAAGTCAATGTCAGGCTGATCAGTGTTTGAATTCTGGTTTTACAAAATAGTTTCCCACTATCCCTCCATGCAAGTGTGGGTACATTTCCTCTTAATTTTTCCTTCCTAATTCAAACTCCATAGTAGTAATTAAAATGTGTGTAGCCTGGATGGGTACTAAGATGCGCTGAATTTTTCTCTGGCAGTTTGGATTAGCTATTTTGTACAAGAATGGGGATGCTTAACGTTTACCAAGGTTGAATAAAACCAGGGTTAATAACAGCTAGTTTTTGGGGTTGGATTATGTTTTTGAGAGACTGGGAAACTACTTCGTTATTTTAAATGGTGTTATGACAAACCATATTTAGGCCTACTTTAGTAGATAATAAGATAAATTAAGACTTAGATATTGTCGTTTATGATTTACAAAGGTATGAGTTCAAATTAGTTAAATTAATAGATTAAAATTTTTGGATAAGTATCATTATGATTACCACTTGTACAAGTTGTTTATACTCAATTTATATCTTTTTCCTTTAACACACTTTGATATTTAAAATATTTACCTTGACTACATTTATTATAGTATGAGCAAATTGGTCAAACTAACAACATGACATAATACACAATTAATTGATAAACTATTTTTTAATGAAAGTGGAAATAAAACATTAAAACAACAAGTTAAAACATCATTCAAAAGTTGATGATTTGGCTTGGATTGTAAAAGTTTCCGAATTCAAATTATTTTCATAGAAATATTTTAACCCTATTATTTTTTTAAACTATCTAAGTCTTATATGAATGGTTTTTGTCCCTGTCACTCCTTTCGGCATTTCTGTATATGATGGAGATTACTGGAACCTTAGTTAGCTCACATGTTTCGGTACTCGATTGAACGTACCATAGTAATGGAACTGTAAAATTAAAATCTTAGTAAAGAATATTGTTGTTTTATTCTTTATCTACGTTATGGGTTACATGATTCTTTATTTCGCTCAATCTAACCGTGGTATTCATTATTCTTTACCAAGTCTTTAATTTTAATTTTAATATTGACAAACAAATACAAATGTTTTGTGTGTGGAGTAAACTTTAGACAAAAAAATGTATCTGTAGTTTTATTATCATCCTACTTTGCACTTACACATTTTATGGAATAAATAAACTGTGGACTAATTGGTAATTTATTTACTCTCTGAAAACTCACACCTGAGACAAATTATTTTTATGTTTCAGATAGCCTACTTTTTAACCAGGGCCGGCTATGGTGCAACACATACTTTTACCTGGAACAAGTTTTAGGGGGTGGTAAAATATAGGAAACTTAAAAATAATGAAAATAATTTATCAAAACAAGTTTTAGTTTATTCATTCCCTGTAAAAGCCTTTCTCTAAATCCCTTAAAATACACAATTTTCAACAATTGGAAAATCATAATTCCATACTGATGAGTTGGAAACACGGGTCACAGCTGATGAGATGAAAACGTTCAGTTGTTTCTGAGTATGAGTTACATTAACTTGATTTTATGCAGTGTTAGAGTGACTGATAAGTGTTTTTTTACACTTCACACAGGTGTTTTATATTGTATGCAACATGAGCCAGAATCATTCTGCACAGTGTCATCTAGTAATGAGCACAATCCTAGTGCAATATGGGTCCACCTAGCACCTATAATGAATTTTATAAGGACAAATGAGCCTAATATGGACACACTACATGTATTTTCTGGTGGATTATGTACACAATACAGACAAAAACAAAACTTTTATTAGTCACAGACTTTTTGAAAATGGATTCAAGCAAGGAACAGGGTCTTTTTTTGAAGCTGGACATGGAGCAACTGATGGAATTGGAGCAGATTTAAAGTGAACAGATGACAGACTTGTGTCCCATGGTAATGACATTGCTAATGTTCACCAGTTCCTTCAATTGGTGGAAAAGGAAACAACAATTTAAGTTGTTTGTTGTGACTGCGGAAGAAATTGATTGTGTCCGCAAAACACTTCCATTGACCATACCAGTGCTATCTGGAACTATGTGTTTACATCAGTTAGTTGTAAAAGAAAAAGGGTGTATCAACTATCGAGATATTAGTTGTTACTGTGAAGAGCAGAGTAATAAAGGGTTTTGCAATTGCTATGGCACCAAGACATATAATTCTTGTATTGTTAGTAATCAAATCAAGAAAAAGGAAAAGCAGGAGGCGGCCTAAATTATAAAAAAAAGAAAGTTAGCATTTATAATGATGTTTACTCTTCAACCTCTACTGAAGATGAACTTTCAGAACCAAATGATAGGCCTATAATCAAGGAATTACATAAGCATAGCTCTTTCAAAGAGTTGTCTACATTGAAAGATCTCCACTCAAAAAATGTCGCTAGTGGAGTGTACATGTTGGTTCAGATTAAAGGAGGAAAAGGAAATGCAACTAAATATAAATATGTAGGAGTGGCACAGAGTGAAGTTGAAGATGATGATGATTTCAAGGTAATGTTTCTAAGAGCAGTTTGATCAAGTTCTTGAAATCCTTGAAACACCAACGCTAAAAATGGAAGGTGACCGCATTTACTACCACTTCAATACTCCAGTTGATGTTTATCAGAAGTAATTTCAAAGTGTTCCCAAACTTCTACTTGACATTATACATAATGTTTTATAAAAAAAAGTAGGGTCCTTGTTTGAATTAGCTATGTATGCAAATAATAATAACAATAATAATAAAGATCCAAGCCTCTTAAAAATATGTGTCCCTTGTGTTACTTAGTATGTCTCTTGTGCTACCATTTGTCCACTGTGTTACTGCCATGTTATTCTACTTTTATGAGAAAGTATTATAAATAAAAATGTAAAACAATGAGTCATTAAAAGGACAAATAATTATGATTTGCAAAAAAAATATCAGCTGAAAAATAATATCTTTTATAATTCAATTATATTAAGTTAAAGACATTCTAACAGGAATAATAGTAACACAGGGGACATTGTGTTTGAGTTTTCGGCTTAAAACATAACTTATGTGATTACTAACACTATTAGTTTGATTGTATATTCTATTTGATCAATGAGTATCATAAAACTAATGATATATTTGTAGTTTTGATAGCTGGGACATTTTTTGTAAGGGGGGTAACACAGTGGACATATTTCTTCACCTCTTCATAGATTTTATGTAATTTAATGTAAAAAAAAAATATTAAAGCTGTACTGCTGACTATATAATCTTTTTTATGAATAAATAATAATTTCAATAAAAAACATATTTTATAAATAATATTAAAAAATATATTTTGGAAAACTAATTTCAAAAGAAGGGTATATTTTTGGAATGACCCATTTAATACTTTAACTCCAGTTTGCAAACTAGGGCACTGTAATAATCACAACTTGTGAACGTGTGTAACACCAGGCCTCCACTGTGGTTCGGATCCCACATTAAACTGTAGGTCCTTCATTTAATCTCACATCACCCTATCATTGAACATTAGCATAAGTGCGTATAACCCGAACGGGTAGTAAGACGTGGTGCTAGTAATAAAAATAATAAAAATATTAATAATAATAATAATAATAATAATAATAATAATAATAATAAACACATGTGATGTGCCCTAGAGTGTATCAGCACAGTTGGAAGAGAATCTTAAAAAGACACCATCAAAAATTACTTCAGGCCGTCAACGTCAACACTACTTTATAGTGCACTTGGCTCTAAGGGACCTTAGATGGACTATTCAGACATGGTTCAATTCTCTTGCTTGTATGAGTCCACAAGCCCTTGAGACCAAGGGTGAAGGCAAGTTACCCTTGACACGCCGTTGATGCCAAGTTTGACTAGCAAATGTTTCGTCTGCTAGAGTAATGTGATCTGTGATAAAGTATTTTAACTATACCGCTACTGCTTTTGTTGTAGTGTTGTATATGTCTAGAGAAAAGAAGCGGGAATAGATATTAAAACGTATTCGTTTTCATTCCCTGCTGATAGATAATATATGGGATTTAAAATAGTTTCTAAGATAACTGGTAGGAAGCAGCACTGCGGTATCAAAGGCGTGTAAAGGATAGTTTGCTGTTTGAAAAGTTTGTTGCAATCTTCAATTTCAAGTGCGTCTAAAGTGTAAATTTATCAAGTCATGTGTACTTGACTATTCGGATACAGCCTAGATCTTACAAGTGCATGTCTGAATGATTGCAGACAAGCCAAAGCTAAGGATGTTAAAAAAAAATCCACTACGCCTCTTTGCGTACTATCCCCTTAAAGTGAGGATTTCAAAATATTGAACTATTTATAAAATAAAAGAACTTTCTTACTAAGAGTATTTATAGCTGAAACATCGTCTTCTGACTCAGATTCAGGTACCTGCTTTATTCTTTTATACTTTAATTCAAACTTAGGTTTGGCAGTTACATTTTCATTGTAAGACACGTCAATGATATCATTAGTATTGTCACTATCAGACGAATAATTCTTCAATATGTTTTCAATTGAATCATCATCTGAATCTGAGCTGGGAATAATTATTCCTGTAGTATTGTTCTGAAACTTTTTAAATTGATCTCCCATATCAACAAATAAATGATTCCAAAATAAAACTTTTTAATATTAAAAGGTATTAAAGTGATTTTAAACACTTCCAATGAAATTCCTAACCTACTAATACTTTTTCTTTGTTTTTAACGTATTTTACATTTAAAACGAACGTTTACTTGAGGCAGAGTTCAAAATTAGCAGTAATAACCAGAGTTGCCAACTCTATAGTCTCCATTCTCCAACGATGGTACATGGACCTGAAATAGTTTTTTTTTTTTGACCGGTAGAAAACTACTTTCTGACATTATTTTGATAACCCACCGATTTTCATTTAAAAAAAGGTTAATAATTCAGTGTTTAGAAAAAATAGTTTTTTTCAAACACCACCAATATGGATTTAGGAGGAAATCTGATACACTAATTGCGGCTTTTGAATTGATTGACAAAATACAAAATACATTGGATGACAATACTAAGCTATCTGGAGCTTTATTTATTGATTTAAAAAAGGCATTTGACACTGTCAACCATGAAATTCTATTATACAAGCTGTCTAAAATAGGAATAAGAGGAGTATCTCTTGAGTGGTTTAAGAGCTATGTTACTAACAGAAATTAATAAACTTAAATAAACAAACACGAAAATATAATAATACTGATATGTTGATTGGTCAACATACTGGCGTTCAGAAATGTATCAAGGAACTTAATAGAAAAGCAGAATTTGTTGCATGTACAAATCACGAGCTGAATTTGGCAGGTGTACGTTTATGCAGCATTTGTTGCTGTTAATTCTGTTACCATTTTTGGAACTGTGGGGCGTTTCTTCCCTTTTTTCCTTCCTCAACCCATCGCTAGAATATTCTGACTTCATTCACTGGTAAAAGCCACAAGTGAGGCGTAGAAACTTGATACGGTGAAAGGGGATAAGCTGTGAGTGTAAAAAATTGTATCCAAAATCTTAAGTGCTTTAGAACAGTTAACTTGTGAAGAAGAAAATACAATTACCAGTTGTGTTGGTGGCATGCTGATTGGTGGGTTATAATAGTTTCCCTTTCTGTGCTTTCTTGGCCTGTGGAAATTCATCCTAGAAATTAATCACAAGACTACCTCCAAACAAAATGTTTGAACATACAAGAGTCTGATAAAAAGCTCGAGGCTTTAAAATGATATTTAGCTGAAAATAAGATCGAACAAGTTAACAATTCAATATACTATGCCTAACAAATATGTAATGATCTTGGGGTAGTCCTGGAGCATCAACGTCAATGAAGAAATTTTAAAAATCTAATGGCTGATGAAGAATCATGAGATGCTGAATTGGCATACGAAACTGAACTGAGAGAAATGTTTTTTTCGCTGGACACAGTTATCCTAGAAATTACTATCAGATTTGAACAGCTTCATATTCTTGCTGAGTAATATGCATTCTTCACTTCGTTGAATCTTTTGAATGACAAATACAAGTGTCAACCAAATAATTATTGCAATTACACTAATAAGGAAGAGTTCCTTGCGGAGATAAAAAATAATTCATAGTGTTATTTCTGTTGCTACTACCCAAGACGAAACAGAGACGTGGATGAAAAGTCCCTATGAACATTGGCGGCTTATTTTAAAATACAGTCTTGGTAACTCGGTTCCAAATACTGTATGTAATACTACAACAAATTTTCCTCGCAATTACTGCTAGTGTTACTACCTGCTAATAGAGTTTTTCTAAATTAAAATTGGTCAAATATTATTTAAAACTACAGAGTACCTTGCGGTTAATAAATCATGCCATACTGTTCATAGAATAGCAACCGAAGGATGAAATAAACTTCAACAATTTTACTAACAGAAAAGTAAGAAAAATTACATTGAAGAGGGCTGAAATTAAATTGTTCACTTCAGAAATAAACATGGTTGCTTCCTCCCCCACTCCCCATACGTAGTTTTGACTTTTTTTTTTTGTCAAAGAATGCTGTATATTGAGAGAGGCGGCATACTCAGGGACCAGCCCAGGTGGCACAAACTCTAGCTACGCCACTGTTATTAGCCATCACATCATCCTCTTCTCCCTTTCCTTTAAAATGCCATAATTAATAAGCAATTTTTTCTTATGTTACCCATCCAGTTGACCTTTTATCTTAGAATCGCCTGCCGAACTGACCTCTTTTCACTGACATGGCTTAAACTTCTACATTAATAACCCGATTGGCCCACTTTATCCTTTCTATTCTCCTTCAGCACCACATATACAAGCTTTTATTATTACTTGTTCTTTTTTCCCAAGGTTCATGTCTTAGATATATGCTAAGGGCTGCCCCTGGAACGGTGCTTCCTCTCTGAAAAACAATAACTTCATCAACTCAATGGTCATGTCGAGTGAAATAATTATTTTGAAAAACTACCTGATATATATATATTATATATATATGCTCTTCACAACTTGTCGAAATGACTAGGATGTCATCAACGAAGACCCTCATATATCTAGCACATTCCATTGTCTGGATTCACACAAATACATCGTAAGAAACTCTACTTCTGGTCAACAACTAATTGATCTCATTCCTGAAGGGAATATACTTAATATTTCATAACAAATGACTTCATTACAATTAATCTGATATAATCCTTGATAGAACGTATTAAACAATGTTAAGACATTTTCCCCAGGGGAAAATATTTTAATACAAAGCCTGATTTAACGCGTATTTCATGCATTCCTGAAAAGGTTTATTTCTACAATATAAATTAACGTCATGTTCACTAACGTTTATTTAAATGAATTAAATAAAAGCAAGGATATTTTACAGATGGGACAATATGTTAATGCGACAAAAAAAAATCATTCATAGCATGTTTCATACTAGCTTCAAACTATTAGTTTTCTCAATAGGAACTATCAAAAAGCTTAACATACAAAAACAAAAAAGAAGATATCTTCGTAATGGAAAATGTTAACACAGCTATGTAAATTATTTACACTTTAGTTAATATATTATGACTTTACAACTTCTAAAGTTTGTTCCTCAACAGGAAATATTTAAGGATTCACTAACATGAATCAAAAAGAAGATATTTTTCTGATGGGAAACTATTAACAAAGTTACACAAATTATGTTTTAACATAATAACATTATACAATAAAAAACACTCGTTACAAAAATATTTTGCTTACATATTTGTCTGAAGGCAACTACCAAGTAACACCTTAAATCTAATTGCCACCAAGTGTTTTTTAAACTCACTCCACGGACTATATATAGTGGCCATTTTCCGGAAGAAGTAAAAAGGAAAACGGGGTAGGGTTAACTAGGTGAAACAGATCGGAGTTTCTGTCTCACTCTAGCACTACGGGCTTGGAACATTCCAGCATATACTAGACTTCACGAGATCCATCCACTACCTTCTTTTTTGAATAGAAAGAATTAGACGCATTTCCTAAATATCCTTTCCGGAAGTGACGTCACTTGGGCCGGCTGGTCAGTTTGTCGGCGTGACTTGGTCGTTCAGTTGGATCCTAACCCCGGGCATGTGTTCACGGAGTGCGTATAGGTTACAAAATGAAGCATTTGTCTAAAGGGGGGAGTCTATTTATAAATAGTTCTTAGAAATCATATATGTTCAATTGTTCTTCTAATTAAGATTATTATCTAGGAAATGTGTATATGTTTTAGAATGGTTTATGGATTGTATTTTATTACAGAATTGATTTTATAGCTAATGTAATATGTAAAATGCTATAACCCAGCCAGTTCGATTACAGCACTAAAGTTTCTCGAATCCACCAACGTGCCGCTATTTGCATTGCATGTAATGGCAAGTATCCACTCTTTCTAATTTCTATACGCTATGATATAGCTATCAATTATTAAGTTGTTATTTATACCAGAAGCTCGGCTCATGGAAGATGGTTAATTAACTTAAATTTTATACCATCCTATTTTAAAATCAATCAAACAAATTTATATGGGAAAAGCATTATAAATATATTTTATTTAGAAATAGCTCCATAACCTGAATTAAAAATAGAACTATAAAAATTATATCTGTGGCGAAAAATATTTTTTATACTTTTTTTTCTATTTCTATTATAGTAATGATAGTATACTTTCAGTGTCTTCTAAATATGTTTACTTAATAACAGTTAACGTCAAGAGGTATAAAAATGTGCTTTTGTTGGGCGCCCCTCCTAGGATCGAGGAGAATAATAATAATAAACATTTACCTCGGCTAATTCAGACAGTGGCACGACGACTCTCAATACTCGAGACCACTGGGGAATAGTTCAAATAAAACATGAGTAATTTAAATAAAAAATGGATTGTTGAAACAAAATGTAGTAATTTAGACGACAATAAAAATAAATGTATAAAATAACAAGTATTGGAACTTTTTTGGGTTTATTATTGTTTCCTTTTTTTTTTACCACATCCCAATCCTACCTAAGGAATTCCGGATAGCTATAATTCTAATTTGACAAAGTAAAATAGTATTGTTGAGACAAAAAAATAAGAGAAAAAATAAATAAATTTATTATTTAGACATAAAATGAAATCTTAATTCTCTGAATTAGGTAGTCTTTCTGAAAGTTCTTACATGAATTCTGATTTTTGATAAAAGAAAAAAAGTTAAATTAAGAGCTCCACAGATTTTGCTCCATGTTAGACCAACACCGAGTAAGACGCCCCTAATTTTATCTAGAAAGTCTTCCAAAAATAAAATTTAAAAACGTTCTCTTGTTTCCTTCAAAGTCCAAAGAGAAAACTAATATATTAAAAAAAAGATAAAATATTGGCTATGGACTAGAGATAAAAATCAAATACATTGCAGGCTTAATATAAATATTGAAATATATGCCATTAAATGTGAATTTTTTTTCATAAAAGAGTTAAAACGTTTATTCTAATCTGTAAAAATTAAAAAGCACACTAGTTTGGAGTTATTTAAATCTTGCCTTGTTTCCTCTTTTTCTTCTTTTACAATCACGAGACCCACCACTCACTTGTTTGACAGATCTGCTATTGCATTGAATATAAATCATGGCCGACACTGAAAATAAATAAAAGAAAGAGTCAACAAACTTCTTAGAAGGATAATTAATATGTTTAATAAAAGGTAAGTGTTCTTCCTTAAGTCAAAATTATTTATTTAAATTATTTAAAACAATGTTATACATTGTTCCTTCCGTCCTTTGATTTTATTGAATGGATGTAAATAGAATTATTTGTCATGCCGGCAATATGGCGTGTTACGCGGTGGCTGAACTTTGAAGTACTTAATTTCGAACGGAAATAAATAGGAAACTATTCACAAAAGTAGAGAATATAGGGGAATACATATTAGGGTGGCAAATAACGTTACACATATAATTATAGTATCTTCATTAAAATAAACTGCTCTAGTCAAGCTTGCTATCAGAGGGGATAGAAAAAAGAATATGAAGGGGGACTACTGGGGGAGGGATTAAACTGACAATCAACCCCATTCAAATAAAATCAGTATTATCCTTTACCACTAAGATGGTAACATCAAAGGTGGTGGTGAGAGTAGGGATGTGGTATCAATAAGAAAGTATCAATACTGTACTTATTAAAACTATAAGAAGACAAATATCGATACCATGCTAGTTTCGCAATAAGATTATCGAAACTCATATAAGCTTTTCTGCTTTGTCTGCTTGGGGCACCCTTGAGTTAACTGAGTTCATTGAGCTCTACAAAAACTTATTTTGTTTAGCTTGTGATTACCGTGTAATTGATAAAAGAAGGAGTAGAAGACTGGTCACCCTTCGTCTGCTTAGGGCACCCTTGAGTTAACCGAGTAATAATTGATCGAAGAAGGGGTAGTAGACTGGTCACTCCTCACCCCATTGCCCGGTCAGGCATTAGGATGTAGTGATAAACCTAAATGAAAGAACAGCTATAAATTAAGACAAGCCAAAAGAGATTGAATACTAGAGTTGCTTATTGATTGTCATGCAGACAATGAGAATAGTGTCATTTATTCTTCTTTCCCGGTCCACTCCCCTCAAGTAAATATTTAATCCCAGCATGAGTGAAGATCACAAAAAAAGTTGTATCTTTCGATACCAATCCGATACCGGAGTGTGAGTACTAATAGGCGAGATCTCGCGATTGATTTGGTTACGTCTTGGTATCGAGTATCTTCGACCTAGTAGTTCTGACCTAGGTGGAGTGAGAAAATATTTTGAGAATGTTTTCTTAAACAAAAATGGTGGTTGGGTTGGACTAGATTTTACAGCTTAGGTGAATTTAGGTAATCCCACTATATGTACTGACATTCAACGGTAAATGAGCTTTTTGTTTTTATTTTTAGATAGATTGGTCCTTATTTTGACTAGTCCTAATATTTAAACAAATTTCTAGCTAAAGATATAATTCCAAAATAATCTTAAGAAAAGATAAGGTACGTATATAATATTAAATAAGCTTAGATAATCTAGTACTTTCTTATAGCCATAGCTAAACGGGTTTTAAGTACCTACTTATTGTCATGTATTTTTAGCCATTAATTGCTGTCCATTTAATTTACAGAAACTTAAAATCCATGGACTTCAAAGTTACAATTGTTTGAATCTGATATAATATGTGATGCTGTTTGGAAATTGGCGCACAAATTCTTGGCTCATTGTTCGTAACCATACTCTTTAGTCTTGTCAAGAAAAAAATTACCAAACTAAGCTCTGGTATCGTCTTGGTCATAAACATTTCGTTAAAATCGATACCAAGTCAACCGTGAAATCTCGCCTAATATCAGTAAAAGTATCGGGGAAAAAAGTAGAGGGTAAAAAAAACTAGTATCAAAAGGAAAATATCAATATTAGTAAAGTATCGTTCTTTTTCACTTCCCGAGGTGAGAGGTGTCACTATGTTTCATAATGCCGTCTTTAGATGCTCCCTTACTATACTGTATTAATACCGGGACTGAGCTCTACGAATAATAACTAAACAACTAATTAACAAACATGAGCTCAAGAACATGTATTTTTGTTCAAGTTCGTCAAACTCAGTCCTACCAAATGTCTCACAATACGATACTGCCAATTCAAAAACATTATAATAATATGTGAGTACAGTGAGGAAGCTGACTCCCCTCCATCATCGTGGTATAAAACCAAGAAATCATTAAAACCAAGAAGTCATCCTCCAATAAAATTACAGTTATCTGAACACTTTTCTTTCAGATAACACTGAGGTTATCTGATTATTTTAGAAACAGAAAGAAAACTTTAGTCACTTGGTAGTGACAAAACAAAGCCTATGAAATTACTGTGCACAGTTAAATATAAAATAAACTTGGATCTTCTTTTTTTTTTCGGAGAAATAACTGAATTGCCGGTATTTCTACTTTTTCTATGCTTCAAAACTTTCAACCGGCAAATGTTCAAATATTAAACACTAATTTTTTGCGTAAATGTCTTACACTGAAAGGTCCAGGCAATATTAAACAAAGAAAAAAACATACATATCAAAACACATCTTTATAAAATCAATATTGGTTTCAGTTTTTCATTGGGGCACGTAATTGTACTTTATTAAATATATTTATGCTATATGAACATTTGATTAACATATTTATTTAATTTTAACCAAACACACATTGATTTATCTTACAAATGAACATAAAATAGTGAAAATATTTCAAATTCCGCATAATTTGGAATAAAATGTGTTTTTAAGATAAGACGTACCCATATATATCTTTTTCACTTCGACAATGGTGTTTTAAATACTATTATAGTACAGATCATATCTGGTACAGATAAAGTAATGTGTTACTTATGCAGTGATCTCTATAATATATTGGATGGACATAAACACACCCCTTGCAACGGACCAAATTGTGACGCTAAAGTTTGCCGTCTGGTTGCTAGCGAGGGGACATATTTAACGGTTCCTTTCAATGTTTTTGTGCTAAAACGCGTGTCTTATGAATAAAAGTTGTATTAAAGTATTATACCCTACTTGACCGAAGACACATTTGCATGAAAGTATATACAATTCAGTTTTAAAGGTAATATTGTAGAAATAAGAATAAAATCTTCGATATATTAAAATATGTAGCTAAAGGTTATGTTGTTTACATTATGCCAAGATTACAATATATTTATAATTGGTTATAGTCTTATAATACTAATGGTTTTAGAAACAATATTATATATAAAGTTCAAAATCTAAAATGAAAAAAGGTAGCCTCAAACTTAATTAGTAGTTTTATATTCAAATTATCATTTAGGTTATTGGCTTGTATGTAGTATTACTACATTACAATATATTTAAAGTTGGCTCTTAAGTTATATAGCCTATTGATTTCTAAAGGTTTATTATATTTAATGTTTGATAATAATGATGAAATAAGGTAGCTTTAAACTTAATTACATGTGTTTGAATAACAAACTTGGTGTAGTATTTTTACATACCAACTATAATTTAGTTTATAGGTTTTGTGGGAAGTTTTACTAATATATTACAATATATTTAAAGTTAGCTCTCAGCTTGTATATTGCTTTCAGAAACCATATTATATTTAATGTTTGGTTACTATGATGAAATAAGGTCACTAAAAACCTGGTTGCTTTTGTTTGAATGACAAACTTATGTAGAAGTCTTATGTTCAAACGATCATTTAACTTATAGGCTTGTATGTAGAATTAATATTTTTAGCCTAAATCAACTTATTTAAAGAAACAAGTCATGAGCGTTGAATTAGTTATTCTATTCAAATCTCTTAGAAAACTATTTATTTATTTCAACTAACAATACATTGATATATCTCATATATTCATAGAAATTAGCAAATGATGCCAAAATCCAACTTTGCCTTGTATGTGTTTAAGAGAGAAAGAGATGCCCGAAGGTTTATTTTCTCTTACACAACGGTGTGCAGATGACAGCTCGAAAATTTTCCCCGCAGTTGTCCATCGAGTTATATTATAGAGAGATATCAAATTATCAATGTACTAATGTGATTAATCTGTAAATAATAGATATAAATAAAGAAATGATAGTAAAGGTAATCTCTGATGTGAGCCGTGAGGCTTGTGAGCTGCAAATATTGTACTAAGAGACTAGTTGAATTTAATAGTTAATTCTAGTATTTATATATATACATATACATAACTACCTCCCCATCATTGGCAGTCTGTTCTTTTGGGATAGTAGCGCCTTAGACGATTCGGCCACCGGAGTGGGTATTATTAAATTGTGTAAAAATAAAAATCTTAGATCTTCATAGGGCCTAAATTAGATACCTAAATATAGATCTCTTGAAGATAGTTCTAAGGCCATGGCTAGACTAGCTTTTAAATGGAATTGAGAGAGAGGTCCAGGTGGCACAGTGCCCTAACCCTTTGAAACCGAGGCCTATTTAGAAATAAAAGGAGGGTGAGGTTCTTGACACTTATTCTTTGTTATATTATATAATAGCCTACACAAAATATTTTTTAATATCACAAAAAATATTCAGCCATATTTTGTGTACCATTCACTTGATCATAATTGGGAATCTCTCCTTTCTACATACTTTGTATCAGTAATGTGTTTAGTGGTCCATAAGAGGTTGAGTCTACACTGACAGATGGCTCTCTCTACAAATTCATGAATGATCCTAAGTCCTTAATACAACTCCATAGAATTTGGATCAACTCGAACTTTCTAAGGACTAGTTTACACAGACTGCTTAGGACTACCAATCATAGCAAAGAAAGTATGTGAGTGTGAATCAAAATGAAAGCACCAATGGTAGCCAAACGATCTGTTGCTATGGAAACAAATACAAAATTAAATAATAGTTTTACACACAAAGCTTCAGAAATATTTTTGTGAAAATTTAAAAAAGTTTCCTGAGAAATACCAGGCTCTTAGACAGAGTGGCTTCCATAGTTTAAACTGCCTATTAGTATTCTTAGTAACCTCTTCTTCACAAATCATGTCTGCTTGTGCCTTGCCCTAGACATATTTTTAAAACTTTTAATTAGACATAGTTTCTGACTTTCTCATTGGTTGGCACGCTCACGTAGTTAAGGATAATGATTGCGTATACATGATTTCCATTTCCAAGGACCATTAAGGACATTAAGAACTTAAACTATACAAAGGCAGAGCTTACAGACTCTGTAGACCAGGTGTGTCAAGCTCATTTGATCATAAGGGCCACATTTAAAACTAAAAATACCAAGGGGGGTGCATTAAAAAAAATTTCACAGTTATAAGTAAAGAAAACTTATTTTAGTGTAACTTATATATTTTTGGTTACATAAAATATTAGGATTCAGCTTTTATCTTTTCCCAGACATTTGAAACCTATTATTTGCAGCAATGGTGTTAATGTTGGGCTTTAAATTTTGTGCTGAAGTCACTTTCATAATTGATGACATCTGATTATCTGTAAGCCGTGATCTCTCTGTGTTTTTTCTTTTTATTAGTGAAAGCAACTGTTCACACATGAATGTGCTGCCAAACAGCATTGCACATTTGCAGTGAAAATTCAACAACTTTTGGAAATCAATCCCTAAAGAGGAAAGAATAAAAATTTGGCACACCACCTTATACAAAAATTTGGTTTGAGTATTTAGTAACACTGTATTTCAATTAATTTTATTTGAAAGTCATCTGCTTTTCCCACATCAAAGATAGTAATGACCATTGCAAATTTAAGCTTGAAGTTTTAAAAATCCTTGAATCTTTCCTTGAATTCATTCACACATCAAGTCATCAATTTTTTGTAAGTAGCCACTAATAGATAGTCGTGATTCAGTTTGCTTGGATATGGATTCAGTAGTGGTAGTGGTGGTGGTGGTGGTGGCGGCGGCGGTACCGCGTCTTACTACCTGTTCGGGTTATACGCACTTACGCTAATGTGTAATGGTAGTGGTGATTGTGAGATGAAATGAAGGACCTACAGTTTAACGTGGAATCCGAACCACGGTGGAGGCCTGGCATTCCCCACATTATATGGATTCAAATGTTTTAAAATGCATCAGAGTACTGCTTTTAAGTTGACATTACCACAGTTGAAGTTTTGTTTGAAAAGCTTTCACATTATTATGAATGTTATAAGTTTATTTTTTCTTTGAAGATTTAAGTTTAATTCATTTAAATATTTTGTTATATTGACCATAAATGTCAAATCTAGAATCTATTTTGTATTTTTAATGTGGGAAACATCTTGTGCCTTTATTTCTAAGAACATATTAATTTTGTTTTTCAAATCAAATAAACTTTTCAACACCTTGTGACAAGATAACCAGCGAATTTATCTCTAGTATGTCAAATTTTTATGATCAAAGTCCAAGTCTGGAAGGTTAGGAAAGAAGATAGTCGATGATTAAAATTTCAAATCACTGGCTCAAATAAAATTTGTTATTTCTACAATTCATTTTAAAACATCATTAATTTTTATAACTTTAAAATACAACACTTCCTGATGAATAGTACATTAAAAATTAGAATCATATGACCAACTGAGGCATCGAGTTTTCCAACAACACCACTTTTACAACCTAACATTGCTGGTGCAACAATGGTCACTAAACACAGAAGTTTATCCAGTGGGAGTTCATATTTTTGCAACAGTCTTTCTACTTTACAAAAAATTTCTTCGCCAATAGTGGTTCTCAGTATACGAATTAATTTAAAAGTTACAAGACGTGTATTAATCACAACTTGTGAATGTGAGGAATGCCAGGTCTCCACCATGGTTCGGATTCCACGTTAAATCTGTAGGTCCTCCATTTCATCTCACAATCACCCTACCATTGCACATTAGCTTAAGTGCGTATAACCCGAACGGGTAGTAAGAAGCGGTGCTAATCATAATAATTTAAAAGTTCTTCACTAATAACAAAATTTGAGTCACAACTCTGGATAAATACTGCAAGTTTGGCAAAATCATTGTAATCTGTGCTTTCATCCACAGCTATGGATAAAGCTTCAAACTGTTTAGAAATGTTTCACAATTGACTCCTCAAAACTTTTGTAATCATAGATAAAAGTATAGAAATGTATGTAATGTCATCTATGTGTTCAGTTACTATGTTTTGTGTGAAACTAAGGCTTTGAAAATCTTTAACCTTATCAGGATACATAATTTTTTTGCAGTTTTCAATCAAGCGTTCTTTTATAAATTGCTTGTATGTCAAAGGCTTTGAATTTGATACATTCAAATGTAACTGATTTCCACTGCTGTCTCGTTTACTTTAATAACACATTGAACATTATTTTGTTGTTTTTTATGGCCTAGTTTCAACTTGTTCAGTTTATCTTCTCTTATTTTTCCAACAAATAAATCACACTTCTCCTTGTGAGTACTATAATAACAATTAATCTTATACTCTTTACAAACACTAATTGTTTACATACAAGACAAACATTGTTATTATTCATTTGGTGAACAAGATATCTCAGCTCCCATTTTTCCTAAAACACATGACTTTCCTCTTCAATTTTGCATTTTAAAGGCTTTGAAAAATACATTTTGAGAAGCACACAATTTGAAGTATTATTAACAAGTCACCCTTTACAAAATCTAATAATATATATTTCAATTTGAATGCATTAAAACTACGTATAAGATAAATACCTACCACATATTTATATTTAACCAAATACAATTGATACCTATACCATGTTTTTTTACCTTTTTAACTCAGAAGTAGGAAACGGCCAACAAAAATGCATGTTTTCTTTTTCTTTATCTACTCGTTCATTTCAGTGAGATTTCTGCACAAAAATGATCAGTTAGGTAAGTTACTCAGAAGAGGGACAAAAATGTGTCACCCTACTATTTGCTGACATTCTCTCACATGCTATCTCTTTTTTTCTACCTTTTCTCACAGACACTGTACAGTTGCTTTTACGGAAAAAACAAAATAGTAGGGCCGAATTGAATTTTGGTTCGTTATAAGCTCCGCTGGTTGCAAAAACATTAGATTGGGCCTCATTGAATGTTGTTTTGTTGTAAGATTTTGGCTGCAAGTTTAACATGTCTGCTTTAGACGAAGCTTAATATATTTATTTCATGGTGTTGGAAATATTTAGGTGCACAATCATGTAATTTGGGTGCTTAGTAATTGATATGTTTATAACGAAAAATATCCTAACCTTATTTGACCTAACCTTTCACACCTCAATAAATAAAAATGTTGATCAAATTGGGATAGTATTGTTAGAAATAATAAACTAATTGGCATTTCTTAAAGTATATTTATGAGGAAGGTTGGAATAGGAATAATAAAAGAACATTTGATCAAAATGGTATGTTTGTCAATTTGATACAATGTTTTAGTTCAAGATATATCAGGAGAATCATGTTGACATTATGTAAGGTTAGGTTTTGATATGTTGAGATAGTTTATAATGATGTTGACTAAGCTTTTGCATATTAAAATAAAAATATTTTTGGTGCCATCTTGTGACAACAGCATTCATTTAACCATGTTTGGTGGCCATATGGTCTAAGCCACTACCTTGCTCACACAACGGTGAGATAGTGGTTCAATCTGGGTGGGGTGTATTTTTTTTTTCAAAATGGTTTCCCTACTTTTTTCCCCATGCAAATGTGGGTACACTTCCTCTAAATACAGCCTCCTCACACCAACCCATTAGAGTAATGAATACATAAGCATATAACCCAAATGGATAGTAAGTTGCAGTGATAAAAAAAATACACTCATTTAAACATTTATGCAGGTGACCGCTGATTAGGAAAGCCAGGAATTATGCTTGAATTTTGTGCATAAGAAAAACCCTGAGAAAAGTGCTTGATTTTTGCTGTCTGCTGGAAATTTAAAGTCAAGGTAGGCCTACTATCTAAATAGCTTCAAGGTGCATACAAATTTTTAAAAAATTCTCGGGATTGGTTACTCCAATTAATTTCTAGAGTAGTGGTTCTCACAATGTGGTCTGTGGTGATATGCTGGAGCTTCCCCACATGGGACCACAGGAAATTGAATAGTATGACAATTGTATTTGCTTTTTTAAATAGTCTATTATAGTTTGAAACAAAGTTTACAAAAATAAGTAGGCAATACCAGTTGGTCATCCAACCTCAAGTGATCTTTATTATGCTATCACAAAGACTTCCCAGATATCCATTTTAGACAAAATTGTCATGTCAATTTTTGAAAACTACAAAGATGTCCAAGAACTAAAGATGAATGCAAGAAATTTTCCAGCTAAAGTTAAAAGTGCTATACTCAACATTAAACTATTAATTATTCAAGGGCTTCAATCAAAATCAAAACAACTCCCTGAGGACAGACAATATTGTTTTTGAGTTAAGGGGTGCATAAAACTTAAAGATTCATCATAATCTCAAGGTCAACATTTTTTACATTTACAATATTCTTTTCTTCAATAGAAAGTAAAAAGTGAAACAAATCAAAAGATTACAAAATTCACAGGCAAACTCGTTTAAGTCAGCTTTACTGTTTCACAAGTAATACAGTCCAATTTTCATAGGAAGAGCCGACGCTCACTTCTTAGTGTTGTCATCCTTCTTTGGACCAAATAGGCTATCATCTTAACCATCTCATTTTTGAACATCCTACATTTGTTTTCGTTATGAAAGGTAAGAGACCACATTTCACACCCAAAGAAAACAACTAGTAGAAATATTGTTTTGTATATTCTGAATTTTACATTCCTTAACAGCAGGTGAGATGTCAACAATTCACTCACTGACTAATGGCATGCTTTTCCCGACTACTATTTTCCTAATTTACACTTTGATATTATTATTTCTGGTTAAAATTGTTCCTAAATATTTAAACTCATTAGACATATTAAATAATATGCTGTTAATAACCTCTTGGTCATCATCCTAAATTTATGTTCTCTGTATGCATTCACATTCTTTTCAGCACTCACTTCTAAACCTATCAACCTTCTACTTTTATTAAAATCTAAGCATTTCCTGCAACAACTTTCCTACTATTTCCCAATAAAGCTAAATCATCTACTTACTCTAATAACTGCATTGCACCATTTAAGAGCCCATTTCAGAGCAATGCATTTACTGGTTTGCATGACCAACTTACGTAACCTATAGAGCCTCGTAAATACATTGCAGGAACAAGGGACGTGTTTTATTTTGTAAAGGAAGGATTTAAAATTTACACCTGCTTCTAACTTTTTTTGTTTTTTTACTTACTTTATTTTTTATCATTTGTGAAAATATGCTGAAATTGACTATTTTTGACAGCCTAAAAAATTCAATAATGCAGTGTTTTGACTTTTTATTAAAGGAGTTCTGACTTTTAAATTCATTAAGACCAATTTACTATAAACATATCTAATCCAAATTTTAATTATCAAGTAATTTGTTATATACTTAGAGGTTATAACGCTAAAATCTCACCCCTTGTTACTAGGGCTATCTCTGGAAGGAACATTGAACTTTAGAGAGGTGGAGTCAAGAGTTTGTTAGTCCACTCTCATCTATTACCTCACTCCAGCTGACACACAAGACATTCCCACACCAGCCATCACTAAACAAAAAGCCCAAACCAAAGGTTGTTCAATTCATTAATGAATTATGTACTTTTCAATAAGTCAAATACTAATTATTGTTTATAATGTATTTTACAAACCAAAGTTGACGGGGAACTGTACTACCATTCGCTTCTATAAGGTGTGGGTGCTAAGTATAGAAAAATAAATAAATTAAGGACCAATACCCACTTCAGTGTTCGAACGGTCTAAGGCGTCACTCTCATGTTAGATTGGCCTGCTGCTAATAGAGAACTAGGGGTTCGAATCCCAGTCATGTCTATTGAGGGTGGATTTTCCTAAATTGTTTCCATGCGAATGCAAGTAGACTACCTCTAAAATTCTTCCTTTCTTATTCCTACCTCATTAGAGTAATTATACAACTATGCATATAACCTGAATAAGTAGTAAGACGCGGCGATAAAAAAAAATTGGGGATTTAACTAACCACACTTAAAAATACTAGACCTAGTATGTCCCTAATGCTGCTTGAGCCCAAGTACAGAAAGGGAGTGACTAGTTAAAATAATCGTTCATACTTTGCGTGTACAAACCTTACCAATTTAGTAGTCTGGACACAATATTTAGCCATGTTAAAGATTTTAATTTTGTAAGAATCCGAGTGTGCCGTGTATCTGTTATTAGAACTAACTAGCTTGTGTGCCCGTTCTCCGCATGAGGAATCTTTAGGAAGCTTTATTTTTAATTATAATTTAAAATTAACCTAAGTTAAAAGTATCCAAAAGTTTATATAATTTTAAATATTAATCCTTTATTGATTTAAGTGATGTGACTAAACGTGAAAAATAGGCAGACTGACTAAAACATTATGTAAAATAGGGATTTACTGTAATCCAATTTGTTTTTGCATAAAATCAATCATAATAGCTAAGTACAACAGTGCAATAAATATATTATTACTAAACAAAATTTGTAAAATATAACAATTTAAAAAAATTAGGAAGATCATTTTGAAAAAAAATAAAAAAATTTGAAAATCAATTTTTCAGCAATCTAAGCCTTATCTTTAAATGCTTACTTTTTTAAGAAAAACGATCAAATTGAATTAATTAGCATGCAAAAAACTACTCTGATTCTCATTTGAAACCAAATGATGTGTGCAATTTTTAAAAGATTGCAGTGTTATTTTTCGTTTCAAACGATTCCAATATTCTTTTTAAACACAATCGTTGAATCCTATTTTTGAAATACTTCAAGTTTTTAAAAACTATTAATCTGTAAACCATCCCTAATTTGGGGGCTAAAGACAAAATAAAAAACTGAACAAAATACATCAAACCATTTCAGCTCTATCTTTTAGGGTGGACAGACAGACAGAATTGTAAAATCCAATTTTTTGGGTTTGGAATCTCATAAAACATAGATTCAGCATAATCTCGAAGCCAAAAATGTTCATAACCATTTGTTCACAGTACTGTTTTTATTTATAATAACCCGCCTTGGTGGCGTAGTTGGCTAACACGCTAGTCGTGTCGAGCTCGACTGCTGAGGACGGGGAGATCGAGGTTCGAATCTCGGTCGGGTGAACTGGGGGTGGCTTTTCCTAAATGGTTTTCCACTCTCCCTCCACGCTAATACGGGTTCACTTCCTCTAATTCAACCTTCCCAATTCCTAATCCATTAGCGTAATTAGTACTGAAAGTGTATAACCCAAACGGGTGGTAAGACGCTAAATAATAATAATAATATTTATAATAAAATCAAAAGCCACTGCGTTTTACTACAGCTCAGGATTATGGAAGAGTAAGGTATAATTCTTTTCAAAAGTTTCCCGCATTTGCATGGAAGAAGAGTGGGAAACCATTTAGAAAAAAACACCTTCATACATCCAACTGATATTCGAACCTCAACCTCCTCAGCACCAGAAAAACAGACTAATTGAGCTTGACACATGTCCACAGATGCTTATTTACATGAATGGGGTCACATCTCTCTTAAAAAAATATATAAAGTCATTTTAGTGCACTCAAATAGGACTATAATTTGGATGAACATTGAGGGGGGAAATCAATATCCCTATTAATAAAGTAACATAGATGAAAAAATAATATCGTCTGAAAACATCGATGTTATAAAACCAAAAACATATGTAATATTTTTCAAACCAAATTAAACTGTAACTGAAGTGTATTTATAGTAAATGAATATGTAACTCATGTATCAATTCAAAAAATTGTATCAAAAACTAATAATAAAAAATTACTATTTTTAAAACAAATACATAAACATATCGCTGTCTCAGACATCGCTACAAAACATTGATGGTTGAAAAACATTTAACCTTCAACATTTATTTCCTTGCTGGATTGTACTATAAGCATGTCCCGTTTTAGGTTGATCCCACCAGTCGATCTGTTGTAACTGAGCCAACTCTTTAGGTGAAAGGCTACACTAGTTAATGTAGTAATAAAACTATTAATCGAATTTACTATTTTTATGAGTAGTTTTTTTTTAGCATCGCATCTACTACCCATATGGGTTATGCACCTATGTAGACCTACTAAATTACTCTAATGTGGGAGTGAGAAAGTGAAAATCATTTAGGATAAACTACGCTCAGTACACCTGACAGGAATCAAGGCCCGACCTCATCGCCTTGGCAGTCTAATCAATTGCGAGAGTGACACCTTGAACCATGCGGCCAATGAAGCTTGTATTAATAACTAAAAGTATTTTCATTTATCAGCAATTCTTGTAAAATGTGTTCGATAGTTAAAACCTTAAAGTAAAAAAAATATAATTAAAGTAAAACTTTGTTAAATCTGTTAAGTACCTACAAAAAAAGAATAAAATGCAACATTTAAACCATTAACATCCAGAGTGGTCTGAAGTTGAAACTCAAGAAACTTATCTGCACTTGAGATCAAGCTATTTCTGTCTTTTCATCCCTTACTTGGGGGAGATAATGACTAATAAGTACCTGGCTGGCTACCTTCTTCATCTCACTTGGACAAAGGGGGAGATTTAGTGAATAAGGATCCCCACCTAAACAGCTTTTACTCCTTCCCTAGTAGTTTACAGAATTTAGGCTCCACCCACCGAGATGATATTTTTTTCTTCAACTTTTGAGTTCATCGTGTCATGTAATGGAGTCATAATGTCAAACCTTCTCTACTCTTTTGCATTGACTTAATAACATATTCTTATTAAGTTGTTGCTCTCATTAATATTCAAATAACTTATTACTTTTGATAATCCTTAATGGGATTCATGAATGATTATTGTTGTTATATTATTATTTTTATTATTATATAATTAATAATATTAATAAAAGGTATAGTATGCACTACTATATATAGTATAAACATACAATTAACTATGATCATATATTAATTAATAATATATATAGCATATAATTAGTTATGATTGTATGTTATTTATATATATATATATAACATTATTAAATAATTTAAAAAAATAGGCTAATGAAAAATAATAATAGGCAATCACCATTTGTTCTGTAATTTACATATTTTTTTTAACTTAAGTAAATCTTTATAATCCATTGTATCACTATAGCATAACTACAGCCCTAGGGTAGTGCTGAACTTGTGTAGCCAACTCTTTAGAGTTTGAGATGTAGTCTTCTCCCTTGTGGTGTTAAGCATCAGCCTGGATGCTCTCCCGATGAGAGAGCTTAGGAAAGAGAAATTTGCATGCCCCAGATTCACTCGCCTAAATCCCTACAGGGGTGAAGTAGCTGGCCATCTAGTCAGACGGATTGAGCAGCTAAATCTCTGTGGAGCCATCTGTGTGAGAATGGGTGAAGGTGAGGGTTCTCACCCACCACACACACACACACCAAGTAATTGGTAGTGCATATGCATTCTTAGCCAGGATAGCTGTTCAGAACATTCTCCATGAAGTCCTCGATGATCAACTTAGCGGCATTATCTCAAGAAACTGAGATTGACTTCTCCTTATGATGCTTGTGGTCATGCATGAAGAGGTCAGCTCCTCCTTACAAAGGCCATGAAAGGCGAAGAGGTTTTCCCGAGGTACCCAGTGAAGACAAGATCACTGACCAGTGGAGGTTGGTGGTCCTAAAATGCTCACTCCTTATGCTTTCATGTGTGGCCCTGCTCTGTGTGTACGGCCAGGATATACTATAGGAGCCCTGTGATGGGGTGTTTGTTCCCTGCTCTGGTGGCCAGTAGTTCTGCCGTATGATACACCATAAGTGAAACGTCTCGGACTTACATGCACAATGCTAGATAACCCCTTGTGGGATGAAAATGGCGTCACAATTAATTTGGAGGGGATCTATATTGTACCGTAACTACTTATGCCTACAGCGCCAAATTATCTGTATACTGCTTCTACAGTAAAAAATTGAATGATTTTAGAAGCTAATTGTAGGGGTCCTCGTCGGATTAAAGAAATATATTAAATACATAGAGAAACTATTTGTAATGGCCCCCTACGGGTATTTAATTGAAAATCACATGTCTCTAAAACCCATTTGGAGTGATATTTGCCTGGAATTTTTGTGAAAAGTAAACGCCTCTAGAAGATATTTATATATACTAGTCCTTCCCTGGCAAATTTTTGAAAAGTGAATGTCTCTTTAAGTTGTTTGAAGTTTAATACAAGGCCTTCTTTAAGCTTCATATTAAAAACTTAAGAAAAATTTATTTGGGGGAGGGGAGTTAAACCTTTTAACCCCTTCCCCTTCGCTACACCCATGAAAGCAGTTTTCAAGAACTATAACCATTTTGATGAAATTTTAATAACTAAATAAATATACTTTTCTAATGTTTATAAATTCATATTTTGCTAGATTGCACAGATATTAAAGTATACAAGAATGTTTTATCATATTAATAGATATTAATTTTAATTGTTTGAAATACACCCTATTTCGATATTTGCCTCATTATATTGACGTTTGATCAACTCTAGTAGCCTTAACCAGACTGAATCACAGTCATATCCAAGTTACTAAGTCCTAACAGGTTGTTAAATAGGATGTAGTATTCAAGGGGTTCTGAATATTTTACAGTATAATTATTGGGGTTTTAGGTTTTAACAGTCCTTAAGTTGTGTTAAGAACCTTAAAAACTATATGAATACCTGCTTAAACATCAGGATGGTGGCTATTATGTAGAGAGTTTTCATTTGCACCTTAATCTCAATCAGATGATATTAATACAATAATTATATATGTATACAAATATTATTTCATTATCTTTATTTTTATCAAATAAAAATATGTTAACTTAAGCTAAAATTATTGGGGAGTTTTGCCTTCTAAACCCTCCTCAACCCCTCTTATAGACAGAACTGCATAGGCCATTAATACATTATTGAAATTTGGCTCAAACTTAAATGTTTATTCTTTTAAATTAAATTGTTTTAATTCTATAAACTAATTAACTTCATAGAATCCAACTAATTAATTTTTTTAATTATTTTTAGTCAAAAATGTTGAATTTGCTGACATTTGGAGTCCCAAAAGCTTTCCCGCGAATTATGGCTGTGGCCCAATCATCCAGCAGCTCCTCTGGATCAAAAGTGGCTATAGTGAGTAGAACATCAATAACTCTACATACTCCAACATGGCGGCTACAAACAGGAAAAACCTGAAAAAGTCAGGGAATTCTTTTATGTCAGGGAAAACAGGGAAATATCTAGGGATATAATTAAAACTAAAGGAAATCAGAGAATTTAAATAGTTGACCAAATTCGCACCTAAAAATTTCTAAAATAAAAGTGAGAGATTTTGTTTCTCGATGTTAGCAAAATGCATGGTCAAGATATAGCATTCTGCTAACAAGAAATGTTTGTACAGGGTTTGTTTTATAACATATTTACAAAGGGACATACATAATACCCTAAACACTAAATACTGGAATAATAACCTATAAGAATGTTGATGTTTAGAAGCTGTTAGAATTGTTTTCAAAAATAAGTGGAAAACGAGAAAAATACAATTTGCCAAGAAAAACTGTAAGAGGGTTAAGTCGGGAAATATTTTAAAAATATTTTCCAGAAAACATGAAAAACTCTTGGAATCTTATAGGCTAATAAAAGTTTTTCAGCCACCATGTTTAAACTATTTTACATTAAGTATGTGGAAGTGATAATACACTGACTAAACTTCCGCCTGTTTTATAAGATCAAACCCGCCTCGGTGGCGTAGTTGGCTAACACATTAGTCGTGTTGAGCTGCTCGACTGCTGAGGACGGGGAGATCGAGGTTCGAATCTCGGTCGGGTGAACTGTGGGTGGTTTTTCCTACATGGTTTTCCACTCTCCCTCCACGTAAATGCGGGTTCACTTCCTCTAATTCAACCTTCCCAATTCCTAATCCATTAGAGTAATTAGTACTTAAAGCGTATAACCCGAACGGGTAGTAAGACGCGGTGCTAAATATTATTATTATTATTATTATTATTATTATAAGATCAACTACTGTAAATGTCTTGAAATTATAAACAAATTAAATTAACTTCTAACATAATCTATATCTAATAATGTTCATGTTTATTTCGTAAGGAGTAGTAATAATTGATAGTAAGGTTATATCTTCTTTTTGTATTCCCTTCTCCTTATTTTATATACTTATTGCGTATAACCTGAACGGGTAGTAAGACGCGGTGCTAACAATAAAAATATATACTTATCTTCTATGACAACGACATGTTTCAATAATTTTTCACCATCTTCAATCTTGAAGAAAACCAATGTTATTTCAAATTATTGTATAAAAATATGTTATAAAATTGTGAATTTAAAAAATCAAACATTAGAAATGTAAATGGTTAAGAGAAACTATAATGTGATATACAAAATATTAAATAGATAATCATTTAAATTAACAAGCTTATAAATACCTTATTTGTATTAAAGATAATTGATTCTACTTTATACTTAATATTTCGTATATCACATTATAGTCTTAAAATGTTTGTAATCAATCATTTGAAATAACAAAGGTTTTCCTCAGACTCAAAGATGATGAAAAATTATGAAAACATTGTCTTCGTCATAGAAGAAAACTATATAAAATAAGGAGAAGGGAATAAAAAAGAAGATATAACCTTACTATCAAAAATTTATATCATTTAAATTAAGAATCTATATGCCTAATTGACCTAATATCTTTCTTTATTTTTGTCTAGCTAACACACACTAAAGAAATGATTTTAAAATCAAGATGAGAGTTAACTTGTAAACAGTATTTTTTTAAATTAATATATTACTAACATTATACTCAAATAAAATAAAGATAAACTGTACTGTGTAGGTCCTCTCCGGAAGTGGTGTATTCGATGGTACTGAGGTTCATGAGGCTTCGGCCATCTTGGTTCACCTTACGAGAGCGGGTGCTGAACCGGTTTGTTATGCTCCCGACATTCCTCAGATGCACGTCGTTGACCACTCTAAGGCAAGTTTAATTTCACTGTTAAATTTGGTCATGTCTCTTAATTGCCCATAGCTGACAGTTGTTGGTGTAGCAGATATCTTTGTCTCTTAAGATTTTGTGATTCAAATCCATTCCAGTATTGGACATAGAGCACTAGCCGACCTTTCAAGTAATAAGAAGGCTGCTGACACTACTAACCCAGGCATCTTAAGGATTTGAAAATAGAGTGGTATATTCCAATTTCTTAGGTACAAAGATTCACTTTATATAATGGTTTTTATACATTCTTAACAAAAATAGGGCTATTATTAGCATCTGTGACTGTATTTATCCAAAACTTTGATTCCCATATATCAAGCGTCTTTATAACATTTAGACACGCTGAATTCTTAGAATGTTTAGAAAGTTTCTTAAACAAATAATACCTCGGGGCATCTGATTGTATCAAACTCCTTTTCTATAACCACCCTTGCTCCTAGCAAAAACATCAACTTCAAGGCATTAGTTTTAATTGTGTGTCTTCCATCTAAGAGTGTCCCTGGAGGATTTGTTTTTGGGTCTTTATATTGTGGACCCCTACCTAAGCCCAGCTTAAGGTATCAATCTAATAATACTGAATTGCCTATTGCAAGAAGGTTGAGATTTGTATCACGGCTGGGCTTACTGGAGGCTAGACATATAATTTATAACTGGTTTTTTCCCTTAACACCACTATGGATGTACACTGTACATTCCCTAAAATATGTCTCTCATCTCTAACCCCTAGATTAATTCTTGTGTTAAATATATCAAACTAAAAATTTAAAACAAACATTCCGTAGTGACGTAGGCTGCAAGATTGTTACTACCTCATAAATAACATTTTTGAATGTTTTCTATCGCAAAAAAGTGTTTATATAGTTTTTGATATGACTTTGATTTATAAACAAATCTTTTTCTCGATTAATTTGTAAAATAACACACATGAAACATGCATTAAACAAATATTTTGATTTAATATTGTTATAATGCAGAAATGTATGTATAAGCAATGTATTGCACAATGGCAAAAAAAGTTAGCATTAATGTTTTGATTGGTTACTTACCAATACCACGTAATTGGTACTTTCTCGCTTTAAAGGAAATGTACCCACATTTATGTGGAAGGAGAATAGGAAACTATTTTAGAAATAACACCATCAGTACACCTGGCTATATTTCACCCTCGACCTTCTTGGCACCAGAAAATCAGACATTTTGTCTCCGTCTTCATTGCTGGGTTGTGCTTAATGTATATGATATCTCTATTATTATTTTCACAAATGATCCAAATAACCTCTGTTTGACTGCAGGGTAGTCCTGTCGAAGGGGAATCTAGGAATGTTCTAGCAGAGTCAGCTAGAATAGCTCGGGGCGCTATCAAACCGCTCGCTGAGCTGAAAGCCAGCTCTGTGGATGCTGTGATCTTTCCTGGAGGATTTGGAGCAGCCAAGAACTTGTGTGTACTATATTTGTCTAAAAATTCCATTTACATGTAAAACAATGTCTTACAAATTAGTTGGTATAATTTTATTTACTGGTATATGTTTAAAATATTCTTCTATATAAATTACAATAATGACCTTAAAATAAGCAGGACTTTTCCCCCGAAAACATCCATTCTAAAATCTTAATGCATCTAAAATCACACCCTTGGATAATACATAATAAATATTGTACCTTTGAGGACTGCATGTATTTATATCGATATATATCAAAATAGTTTTTAATCTCTACAAAAGAATGGTAATACCTTCAATAGTTACGTCTGATTGTCTCACGTGTTTTAGAGACTTTTTACTAATGTTATTCTATAGTGACAAAAAATGTAATGTGCATTTTACTTTTTGGAATCTGACTCTTGACTTGGCCAATGATTAAGATAAATTAACAACACAAATTTTAAGATCTTAAAGATTTAAAATATAGAAAAACTAAGTAACAAACTTTAATGTGAGCTCCAAATACTATGATATTTTGCCATTATAGTAGTGAAACTAAAAAGTCTAACACTTAGTTTTTTACTATTTTTTTCACTCAATTGATTTATTGTTTATTTTCTTTAGAAAGTAGTGTTTGTTGTTTAATAAAAATTAATTATCAAAAGCAAGAGCTAGTTAAAAGTGCCTTTACTTTCAAAAACAAATTTGGCACACTGAAATGAAATGATACTGATGGTTTATTATGTAGGCGACCTTGTTAGTGAGTGAATGGCGATTGGTATTAACAATCGTGTATACAAAATTTAAACTTTATATTATTTCACAAACATTTTGTATGTCTTTTTCTCTTTATTATCACAAACAATTTATTTATGTTAAAGATATGCGAAGCCAGTTATAAAATATAAAGAACTGAATACAATACCATAAAATATATAATTTCACACACTATTTAACCTGTAATTGACACAAAAGTTAAAATAAAAACTAGAACTGATTTATTAGAATATTTTTTCTTTAATTTGATTATGGAAAATACAATTCTACTGTAATCTTTAGGGAAGTATTGTTAAAACTTATTGATAATATTTTTTAGTGATAATATTATTACTTAGCAAATAATAATTTTCAAATGTATTGACAACAGTGACTTTCACACAATGTTGGCATTACTGTTAGCTTCTGCTAGCTGTCAGGAAAACCAAAGAAGTTATAAACGGCCTGTAGCAGTGGGATATAGTTAAGTGTTTTGTTGATTCTTTGAAGGCTTGTTACACATAATTATTATAAGGACTAAGGTTTTTTAATTGATAATTCATTGTTTAATGTAAATAGTATAAATTTTCTCATACAAGAATAGCTCAGAAGTCTTCTTGAAAATTCAGAACAGCCTCTTCATCAACTTTCAATGCGCAACTGTTTTGCTTAAAGGAGGGAAATATGAAACTTCACAGCTGGAGACTGACATGATGGTCCATCAGTTTTTGGCTGTTTGTTATTGTTTATGTAATAATATATCGCTTGTTTACTTACAAGTAAGAATAAATTGGAAAATACTGTGCTTAGTTTTTTAAGATTGATTGATTACCCATTTTAGAATTTATATATTTAAATTAATATCTATTTCTTGTATGATTAATGTCATGATCTTAAGTGATGAACGGTTTGAGAAAGAAGAGCCACAATGCAGTTAGGTTTTTTTAGGGGACTCTCCAAAAAGTGAAGCCAATTGGCAATGTTTTTGTTTCTCACTAGGTAAAATAAATTTTAAATGAATATCCGGAGAAACTATCAAATGCAACAATAAGGTGAATAATTCAAGAGAACTACTTTGAAAGGTAAAAGTATGTTTTCCAGTGAATGAGTTAGATTGTGATAGCTACTGATAAATGGTAAGCATTGTTTCTTTTTATAAATTTATCACCATTTTTTGCATTTTTATGCCTAGTTTGTTTGAACTAAACTTTTCAACATTATTTTTAATGGCCTTGTTCTATATTCATTTAGAAAAAGAGAATAAACTCTTATGAACATTAGAAACACCTATAAATTACTAAGTGATTATAAAGATAACTCTATAAGGAAAACCTCTTTTCGCTTTATGAGGTAATTGTATTATATTTGGAAGAAGGTACAGGAAGGGTGGATAGAAACATATAAAAGGGGGACGAACACAATATGGCCTTTACAATGAGAAGAAGAACACAGTTCACAATTTACTCTGCTGCCAATGGACAAAGAGGTAATGGATGTTTCTCAAAGAAAATTGATCGTCACCGCCCAATCCCCCGACCTAGGTTTCATTCTATCGGAACTCATCAGGGAGGAGTGTGAAACGCGCAACACAACTTCCTGAAAGAGAAAACCAAAAAACACAAAAGAGGAGAAAAAAGGAAAATGGTAAAGAATGATAGGACACATAGATAGGAAAATTAAAAGGTATAACATAAAGGACAAACACAGGAAAAGGACATTGGATGTGAATATATAATGATATAACTCTATAAGGAAAACCTCTTTTCGCAGTAGTGTAAAGTGTGAACTGTTCTTCTTTTCATTGTAAAGGCCATATTGTGTTTGTCCCCCTTTTATATGTTTCTACCCACCTTTCCTATACCTTTTTCCAAATATAAGTGATTGTAAACACATTTTAAAAAGTTATATTAAAAAAGTAACCACCATGATGGGTTTTTCTACTTATGCATCTCTATATTGGAGTTGATAAATGACAGATATCAGACAAATGGACATTAATTATTTTATGGATTGAATTGTTATTCTTTTCCATCGTGACAACTCCACAGCCTGTAACTCATAAGTGACACTGATAGTAATATCTGGAGGGTATTTGTGTAGTTTATTGTAACTTGCATTATGTACTCTCAGATGTCCCGGTGTGAGTGATCTTGTCTCCGACAGGAAAGAGACATGTAATAAAATAGCTGGCATCTTGCAACTAAATAAATCTACTCCATGAGGTTTATCTTAGGTAAAAACTGTGTCTTTGTCATTGAGCATTAGGAAAGCTTGAAGGAAATAGGGTGTGTTTGTTACTTATTTTCAAAAGGGATTTATTTAAACAAATATCCCCCCCTCCCCCATCAAAGCGGTCATATTTTAGGGTGCGGCTTATATTCAAAGGAAAAAGGGTAAGGGAGGCTTATTTTCAGGTCACTACAATACAGATTTAGCATATTTGATATTTTACTCCCAAACAAAATATTTTTAAGATTGTACTGTAATATTCATATTTTTAATGCCCATTATTTTCAAAATTAACATTATAGGTATTTTACTTTGATTTTAATTTATTTCTATTCATATTTAAATTCAAGATAGCTTTCATATCGTTGGTACATTTATGAGTTTCTTTGATTATCTTTGAGCCTGGGTTTTTGGCCCAGAGCTGAACTCTATTGTGCCCATACATGCATATGCCACTGAGAAGTTGCTGATATGGGTTTCCCTTCTTCATCTTTCTTTTTTCTCTTACTGTGTGTCACATGATTAAAAGTAACTTATTGATTGGTTGGATGAGTAGTGGTATATGCAAATCTAAAATTTAAAAAAATATCTACAAAGGTATTTGAATTAATATTTATTTTTATTCTACTACAAGATCAACTAAACACAAAACTTATGTGTTTGAGTTTTAGGTATGTCGCAATATATAGATTTCTTTAAATGTTGAAGTTTTCCAGAAATAAAACCATAAAATTTTGCGGCTACTAAACAGCTTATTTCTAACTAGGAAGTATTTTCAACTTTTACATTTATTTAACCCCCCCATTTGTGTCTAAGTGTAATAGATCACAAATCAAGATCTTAAAATCAACCTATCTCATTTAAGTTTGCTTTTAGACTTTATAATTTAATTTTGTGAATTCTTTTTTATTTTTTTCTAAATTTTGACATAAATTTTGCCTGCAAGCAACATGGTATAAAACAATTGACTAACACATTGGTGAACAATTTTCTAAATGTAAATTTTAACTTACAACATTTATATTTTTAATTTTCAAAACAGCTTGTGAAGATGTAAACAAATTCTCATTCTAGAAAAGAATAAAAAATGATCATATAGGCCCGTAAATACAGATCAACCACATTCACTTTTCATCTCTTAGTTTTAATTGAGATGCTAATCACTTTTAAATAAAATTAAAATCAAATAATTCCATCAACAATCAATTTTGATAATATTTTATATAAATGTAATATTAATAAAGTAATGTTTACAACCAAGAAAATTAATTTCTAAAATAAATTTTACCAAAAAAGAAATATGTTTTCCTTGTATTCATCCCTAGCTAAGCAAATTCCTGTTTTTTTGTGTGTGTGTGTGTGTGTGTGTGTGTGTGTGTGTGTGTAAACAAATTCTCATTCTAGAAAAGAATAAAAAATGATCAAATAGGCCCGTAAATACAGATCAACCACATTCACTTTTCATACATTCACTTTTCATCTCTTAGTTTTAATTGAGATGCTAATCACTTTTAAATAAAATTAAAATCAAATAATTCCATCAACAACCAATTTTGATAATATTATATATAAATGTAATATTAATAAAGTAATGTTTACAACCAAGAAAATTAAATTCTAAAATAAATTTTACCAAAAAAGAAATATGTTTTCCTTGTATTCATCCCTAGCTAAGCAAATTCCTGTTTATGTGTGTGTGTGTGTGTGCGCGTGCAATGACCCAACAATTATGTTCAAAGAAAGGCAACACTTAAAAATATTGTTTTAAGAGGTTCCTTGTCTGACATGAAGAGTTTTTGGGAACCACTGGTAGCCTAACGCTATTGCCCCATTGTTTGTTCAAAGGAGTGACTGGGCAGTTAAGGGCAAAGATTGCACAGTGTTGCCAGATGTGGAGCGGGTGCTTAAGGACTTCCGTGCGAGCAAGAAACCCATCGGCCTGTGCTGCATCTCACCGGTGCTGGCTGCCAAAGTTTTGCCTGGCACAACGCTTACATTAGGGCAGAACGACAACAAGAGTGGCAAGTGGCCGTATGCCGAAACCATTGAGGGAGCAAGCAGCCTAGGAGCCATTGTTGTGCCAAAGGTACTTACATAACTTTTTTCTGTGTATTTAGGTACATTTTACTAGTTTTTCACTCGCCTCAGTGGTGTAGTTAGCTAATGTGCTAGTCTCAGGTTGAGCTAGACTGCCGAGGATGGGAAGATCGAGGTTCAAATCTTGCTCAGGCGAACTGGGATTTGTTTTTCCTAAATGGTTTTCCACTCTCCCTTCACTTCCTCTACATTCAACCTTCCCAATTTCTAACCCATTAGCGTAATTAGTACTTAAACGTATAATCCGAATGGGTGGTAAGACATGGTACTAAGTATTATTATTTTTATTATTACTACTAGTTTTTATATATCATAGTAAAGTACTTTTTTTTTATTATTAGAGATATTTCATGTGGTTTCTTAACCTACCTGTCGTGCATTTGATTGAAATAATCAATTAAAGCTGATTTGGCCCATACACCGAGGATTATTTGAATTTAGAAGAAAATTGGGGTATCTGGGCATTGGAGTTGATCCCAGGATCTTTGGCTTAGCCCGCCGACGCTATTCCACCGAGCTATCTTATAGTCATCTGTACTCAGGTTCATTCATCACTTATATCTTAAGGCTCAGTCTTTGATATTAATGTCAGATTGTTGGCTACTTAGTGGCTTTCGGCAACAAAATCAACATTTATGCTTTCATTTAAAGATTCAGCCTTAAATGTATAAGTGTTGGTCTAACCGGTACATAAGGCAAATCCTGGATAGCTCAGTGGTAAAGCATACTAAACTGTCAACTAGTATCCTGGACCTGGAGATGAAGAAACTGGTGAAGAGTTACTTATGGAGCAACACTTTACATGGAACTGAGATATGGATTCTGAGGAAAAGGAAAATAAATATTCATAAAGCTTTGAGATGTGTTGGAAGAAAATAGAGAGGATAAAGTGTACAGCTCAGGTGACTAAATGAAGTTCAATGAAAAGCTAACCATTCTGCAGGTGATTCTATCTCAAACAAGGAAAGAAGGTGAAGATTCAGGATATAAATAAATTAACCTGATTAGACAGGCCAGGACATTTATTTTGGAAGAGGATATTTAGCTGTTGAAAGACATAATCCATGTGTAAGATTTCAACTAAATTCAAATGATTACTTGATTTTAATGTGGAATAGGGTTTTGATTTCAATTTTTTTAATTAGTTTTTTGTACATCTTTGTGTTTATCAGGCAACTAGACTGAAGTATAAAAGCATTATTTGGGTTTTAATGGGTTTGTGACTTTTTCTTTTATTAATGAAACAAATAGCCGAAACTATTGTTAATGCATTTTAGTGAGGATTACACCTTTTAGATATCATATTCTGAAAATTGAAAAATGACACCTGGACACGGGAATCGAACCCGGGACCTTCGGCTTAGTACGCCACTGCTCTTACCACTGAGCTTCTATCTCAGACTCTGCCTTAAACTATGAGTGAAGAATGACCATGGGCACGGGACGAATCCTGGATAGCTCAGTGGTAAGAGCAGTGGCGTACTAAGCCGAAGGTCCCGGGTTCGATTCCCGTGTCCAGGTGTCATTTTTCAATTTTCAGAATATTTTTCTTTTATGCTAAATAATAGAAAAAAAAAGATGTCAATTTTGTGTATTCAGTTCTACCCACATTTCATCCACTTTACCTAGGTGTGTTTTTTTCCCTCAATTTCTACTCTTGTTTATTTATCCTTATTTATATTTGTTTAGTTTCATATTGTTCCCTCCACTTATTTCTCTGTGTTGCAATTTTGACGACTTGTGAAGAGTGGAGACGAAGTCCTTTTCCCTCCACCCCAAAAAAATAGTCAGTGCCTGTTTTGCTTTATTGTGCAGAAGATGGCCTCACATTGTCACAAATACTTAACGTTATTAGCAGTTCAGATCAATCATTGAATTAACATACTTTATTTTAATGGCATTTTAAGTTTAATCTTATTTTGTATATTTAAATAATTCTTTCATACTTGTCAAAATCAATAGAATTATTATTACAAATATCCTACAACAATAGCATCAAGTACAGCATGAAAAAAATGGTCACCAATAATACATAATCATCAATATAAATGTTTACATATTTTAATTTAATCCTATGAAAGATACTTATCATATCATATGTTTTTTGTTATTGTACTCAAATATGTAATTTGGTTTTCACATTTGTTTGTTTCAGAATGTGAATGAAGTTTCAGTTTGTAAAAAGAATCTAGTAGTAACAACTCCAGCGTTTATGTACAATGGTAAATTTTTTGAAATATTTGATGGTATAGGACTTATGGTGAAAGAAGTAATAAATTTGATTAAGAAATAAATTTACTGTGCCTTACATTTTTTTCTGGTCTGACTTCTGTGTAAATGTACTAAGGTGGTGTACAAATACTGTCACAATAAGACTTAGGTTTGTAAAAATTAATACCTTAAGGGTTATGGTTGAATGATTAAATAAATGAATAATTAAAAAATATATTTATAGTTTATTAATACCTTTTTTTAATTTTTTTTAAATACATCAGTTACATGGTTTGTACAATGTATACAAATTATGTTATTTTTTTATCTAAAAAAATAGTAACAACAAAATATAACAATAATAATGTTTCTCAACATTCCATTAGTTTGGCTTAATGAAGGAATAATTTTTACCTAAAACTTATATTAACAGCAAAGAGCCTTTTCACATTGACAATATTCATTATATTTAAATGATTTATTGCCTAATTGCCTTGTCCCTATCTAGGCCTAACCTTACTATCCTTTTCAGTTGGCTTTCTCCTTTACTTTACATTATCATACAGTGTTCATACACTGTCTTTATTATACATTTGATGAATTTAGATTCAGGGAACATGCCTGAATATTCTCTTTTTCATTATACACATAGATGTTATGACAAAATTACAAATTATTATCAGCAAGAATTTAACCAATACTATTAATATTTTTTCTACAAAAGAAAAAAAAAAATGGAATGTTCAATAAACTTGTTCCAGAAAATTTTAGTTCCAAGATCTAAGCCGCTGGATTTGAAAAGGATTATATTTAGTAGGGTTTTGCCGATTCCGATACTTGATTCCCTTGATATCCATGGTATTGGCTAGTATCACAATAATTGATACTATACACTAAAAATCTCGATACCACTCATCACTATTCAACACGGTTGACTCCTCAAACAGTTTATTTTGAACATCAGTGGCTAGACATTAGTTACGCATAGTTATGCTTTGTCCAATTATTCTGTTCGCTCAGCTCTATACTCAATATAAATAAGCCATTCCTTTGCAGCTTTTAAAATGGTCACGGTCAACACAAGGTCGATTTTAATTTATCAACTGTACTTAGAAAATGAACCTAAGGAAAACACTTATTTTGTATTGAAATGGTCGAGTAAATATTCACTTCATAAGGTTGATTTTCCTCAGCGCTTTGGCAAGGGAGTGGTTAGCAAATGAATCGGCCAGCTCGCAGCTGCATCATATTTTGTCGCTAGACTATTATTGGAAAGTGGTCAGGGTTTAAAAAGGCCCTTAGCTCTTGAACATTTCACTTACATATATTTGTTTGCCATTGTTTATTTTGTTAACTTAATACCATTCTTAAAACCAGTAAATTCATTTTGGTTGTAATAGGCTTGCAAATGCCCAATATTTATAATATTCAAAGACATTTAGTAATATTTTATATATCATTTTACCAAAATCCCCCCTTTAGTTTATTAGCAAACATGTTAATATAATAAAAATACTGAGAGTACTAAACTTATAGCACATTGTTGTTTTCTAATTGATTCGGCCTATTTTAACAAATAGCCTTCAGCATCCTCAATGTATTTTTATTTTCTAGGGCTAATTTAATCTTTATATTACTATCAAATGTTTAATTATAAGAAATGTGGGGTTTAATGTTAATTATAAGTTTTCCAAATCATAACCAAAGTTGTAAGCAATAAAGGTTTTAAATTTCGATTCATTAACTTCATTTTTAGGCCTTTAACTTTTAAATATAGTAGTTTTCATTCTTGTAAAGTCTTTGTTGGAATCTTAGCGTCATCTAGATTTATTAATTTTACCATTCACTTTTAAGCATCTTGCTATTTTATTTTATCTGTACCCGAAAGCTGTGAGATGCACATGTGACTTGCATGTGTGGCTACATAGTGGACAGGGGAGATTTGGTGCGAACAGCTAGCCAATCAGCACATCTGATTTAGCGTCTGTGGTTTGATATTACGTGGAAGTGAGGCATCATACGCAACACACTTGCCGGTTAGCACGCAAACTGATGACATATATTCAGAAGCACAAATAGTTGCTTTTTTTTTTTTTGCTAAGGAGGGTTTAGAGATGGGTGTGAGAAAATGGAGACTATGTGGCTAAATGACCACAACATTAACAATTTACCTATCTTCATGTACTAAGTAATTGTTTTCTTTTCATTATGTAACCAGTGGTTTTAATGTCTATAATGTTTATTTAAAATAAAACTTCAGCATCTACTTCATAAATTTCTATTTATTTAATCAGCTATGTTCTCCACCCCCACCATTAATTAATTAACCCTGAGAAGCTCTACTGAATCCACTGGCTGCCGCGGACAATATCTGTAGAAGAAGATGGAGAGGAAGAAACTAGAGACTGGTTAGAATTGGCACCCATTGTGAGGGGCTGATGGTTTGATCTTCGATTGGCTACATTATTATTCGAATGATTTTAAAATAATCCACATAAATTATACATTTTTTATTTATTGACTTTAACTATTTTAAGCATCGTCACCTTTAATTTCGATAGTTTTCATAACCAGTGTCGCCAATATAGCTTCTATTGTTAATATCTTTTCACTTAAGAAGTAGGCCTATTAATAATTGTAAATGTTATTTTAGTCTGGTTGATTCTTGTTATAATTTGTTTAAATAGCCTGATTGACTAGTTTCCATATTTTGACACATAGAAATAAATTAAATATTTTTCTTTTGACCCAGTTTCTATGCCTACAAAATGAGGATTTATTTAATTTCATGTTGAATGGTATCGAATATGGTATCGAGGAGATGAATTGATAGTATCCAGCAAGGTATCGGAATCGAGAAAAGTAGGTATCGGCCCACCACTACTATTTAGTAAGCTTAGAGACAAACTGAAACGCAAGGGAGAGAAGGTAGAATCATAATCCTATGTTCTCCCAAGTATACATTTTTATTTCACAAATGGAAAATAAGTCTACTTGTAGAATTATTTCAGAAATGCGTGTCTTTGTTGCAAAAGCTTTTTATTAGTTATTATATAAAATTAATATCTAGCTGTGCAAAGCAGTGGTTTTTGTGGACTTTTAATTTTGAAAGGTTTGGGCAATATTTTCTAGTATTTTACGCATAATTTCCATTGGAACAAAAATTTCACATAATTATTACCTTCTCACCTCCTATTTTTTTCACACATTCTGCCAGAAACATTCATATTTGGCTCAAATCTACATACAATTCATGCCGGGATCACGATCAACTTAATGTTAACTTAACGTAACTTAACGTAAAGGACCTCCTTGTGTGTTTAAATGGAAGCGATCACGATGTACTTAACTTAACGTTGACTTGCAGTTAACTTAACATAAGAAATGTCTTGGGAGGTCTTTTACTTTACTTTACGTTAATTCAAGGGTATCACGTGATCTAGCCAGACAACCACTATGTGAGTGACGTCAACAGGGCTATTTAGTAATTCATTTGTTGTTATTATGACCAATGTTTACTCTTTAGCGTAAGTTCTAGTGAAACAAAATAATTTAACTAAAATGGGGAACTAAATTTATCCAAAAAAATTAATAATAGATATTTATTATATTGATTGAAAACTGTAAACATTCAAAGATCATCACTTTATAAATAGTACAAAACCACAGATCATACTCGAGAATGCATATGTTTGGCTCGAGTTGTTAGGTTAAGTTAAGTGAATCGTGATCACACATAAGTTAAGTTAACTCTAAATGAACGCTACATTAAGTTATGTTAAGTTAATGTTAAGTTGATTGTAATCCCGGCATCAACGAGCAGCTTCAACACACCAACATGTAATTTTAATTATTTCTAGCTATAAGAAAAATTACCACCCACATATATATAAGTGTTTGAAATAATCTTAGTTAAAGCAAAATTCCATGAAAATTTAGCAAACAGTCATAATCCAAAGAAAATAACAAAAATCACTTACCAGAATAGAATATTTAATCTTGGTTGGTAATATTTTATTATATCAAAGACTGAGATATAATAATTATATCAACTTCACTTCAAATATTATCAAAGAAAAATGACCCCAAATGGGTGTTTGAATTACACATTGAAAAGAGGATAGAAGGGCAAGGCCTACACACCAGAAAACTGTAAGCCTCAAAGTTGACAATTAAAAACAACAAAACACATTATTATGAAATTTCCAGAGTACATCAGTCCCCTTCTTCAGCAGAAGAGAGTAAAACACCAACTGGACTATGGCAACATGGCCATAGTCATGATCATAGTCACTTAAATATTGTTATTGTTTGTTTCTTCATATTTTTTTTTTTAGATTCTGTGATTGCCTGTTCAAACTTGTGTCTTTACTTTTTGTATTTGGATATGTTTTGTTGTGTTTTTTTATTGTGAACTTTGAGGTCTACAGGTATTGATTAGCATCTTCAAATTTTTTAATTAATTTTAAATTTGTTATCAAAAGTGTAGTATTAAAAATATAAATCAGTTGTTATAGTCTTTTGATATTATATTAATACAAAATGCAAAACAAATCATTATCTCTTGAAGTGGTATCCATTCATACATTTTTTTAAATCATCTTGGTGAAAGGATAATATTCTTGTTAAATTCAGGCACTTGGTTAAATTAAAGAACCATAGAAATTGTCTAGTCATTAGTCTTCTATTAACATTTAACTTACAGTCAGATTATAGTTTGTATCACTAGTTGGTTTTACATATAAACCTGAAATATTCTCGCCATCTTTTTTAGAAATATCTATTCATTTGATCTTGATTAGTTCTATAGCTTTTGCGATTCTTTCAAAAAACTTTACTTTGGGCAAGCTTTTATATTTATTTCTTGCATATTTTAAACTCTTTTATAGTAAGATTTTCACTTCAGTTTAAATTTCCTTTAAGCATGTAATCACTTGGAATCTTATCCTAAAAACTGTTTTGAGTTTTTCAGGTACCGCCTAGAACTACAATTGTTACTATCCTGGCAAGAATATACCTTTATTCACTACTAAGTATTAACCATTCACTTTCATTTGTTTTAAACTATTTTTAACAATTCAATGAACAGTTAAACCATATTAAGCACCTTGTGCTTGGTAAGTTTTGGGAATATTTGGAGGGATGGGTTGGCATGAGGTAGTGTAGAATTTCCTCAGCTGAGTGCAAGGAGGGGTTCATAAAGATCTTTGGGAACTGCCGATGTCGTAGTTTTCACTTTGTTGCTCTGTTTATTATATTTATCTTGTTTCATTAATGATAACTTTTGCTTGCTTAGCGAAATCACTTTCGAGCCTTTCTTTGATTTTGTTTCATCTTCAGCAATTTTATTCATCAAAGTGACTCGCTTGTCATCAGCCACATTTTCTTCATCTAACATCTTTAGTTGTTCAATAATATTTTTTGGTCTTACAGAGCCAGGAACCAACAACCTCCCGGACTCTCCATCCTCCCGAGTTGCATTCTTGTTTACATACACAACATAAAACTCTGAGAAAGAAGATTTGGTAGGTGTGTTGATATCTGCAAAGTCCCTGAAGTTAGAGAAGAAGTCGTTACCGCGGTGGTGCTGAGGTCGAGGGTTAGAGGCTCCGTTATAAAAGGCTGGACGACCATGACCGTTATAGTAAGGGTTGTAAATGTGATGCGACTCCCCACCTCCATAATCACTGCTTGCTTCTGCCTTTTCTCCATCATTGTAAAAGGTGCCTCCTCGTATCACGCCGAAGTTACCTGAGCCTAGAATTCCACTGTTGGAGTTTGTCTCTGCTGGGGCAGGAGTCTGCTGAACAAAAGGGTTGCTCCTAAATGATCCACCCCCGAAGTTTAAAGGCTGAAAATTGTTGTGTTGAGCCCGTAGGATGGATGGCCTTTGGCTTGGCTCCTGGAATAGAAGCTGTGGTCGAGAGTGCCCTAAAGGAGGAGGGGCTGGGAAGAGAGGGGCAAAGGAAGGGAAAAAGTGCTGTCCCATCACAACAGTATCTTTTTCTTTGGGGTCAGTGTTCTGAGTGGCATCTGAAGGTGATGGCTCTGTGATTGCTTGCTCATCTTCTAGATACATGTCACTGTCAGGGTCAATTTCTTCTTCAGTGGCTGCCAATTCATCAGCTGTGGTTTGACGTCTCCGACGACGGTGAAGGATGAAGTCTTTGTCGTCACTTTGAAGGTTCTCGTCATAATTTTCTGACAATGTTGGGCTCTGTAACATACAATATATTTCTAAGAAATACATTTAAAAAGTGTTTAGATATCATAATGATTAGAGAAGATAAAAGATGTAATACTTTACATTTACCCATTGGTTTTGAAAAAAATTATGCCAATTCTATTATATTTTATAAACAGGACATTAATTTCGTTCTATTTTGACAAGATTTATTTGTTGGATGATTTTATGTGTGAGATATTGATGGTGGAAAAGTTAACAATATAAGAACATATATTTTTTAAGTTTATTTTAACATATATATCGAACTTAAATCTTAAGTCTTAAATACGTTAGAAAGTTTACACCAGGAATTAAAAAAACAAACCTTTTTTTGTTTTTGAATGGCGGCTTTCTATCCATTGAAGCTATCCACATTCAATTACTCTGACAAATTAAGAATTAAGCAGGTATAATTTATAGGAAATGTACCCACATTTATGTGGTTGGAGGGTAAGAAATCATTTAGGAAAAAATATTAAATACCTCCTGAGATTCAAACCGCAACCTCCCTGTCACTATAAAATCAGACTAGATGAGATTGAAGTTTAGTCCATATGCCCACCAATGCTGGTGACAAAACTAAATTATGTCGTAGGCCACCTATGTTAAAAGCAGGGAGTCAAACCGAAATAATTATTGGTTTTGGTTCCAGTTTCGATTCTCTAAACAAATGTTAAAGGTTCTCGTTCTTGCGCCGAATTAAAAAAAAAGTTCCTGTTTTTGGTTTTTAATGAAGTTTTGACCTGCTTCAGTGGCCGCATGGTCTAACGCACTACTCTCATGTTGGACTAGACTATTGAAGACGGGGAGATTGGGGTTTGTTCCTGTTCGGGTGCATTGAGGATGGTTTTTTCTGAATGGTTTTGCACTTTCCTTCCACGCAAATGCAGATGCACTTCTTTTCAATTGAACCTTCCTAATCCCTAAGCCTTTTGTGTAATCATTACATAGGTGTATAACCCAAACTTGTAGTAATACGCGGTGCTAAAACAACAAAACAATTAAGTTCTGGTTCTTAAAAATGTATATTTACTAGTCTTGACAGACCTATCATTAAAATATTTGTAAATAGAACATAATATTAAAACATAATTTACCACAATAAACGAGATATTTATATACACAAACAATTCAGGAGCTTGATAATTGCACTATCTCTCTGTTTATAATTCAGGGTGCCATTTGGACAGGAGATCATATTATTTAATTTTTTGCCAAAACTTGACTGCCGCTGTGATTTAGTGGTCAGTTCCTGGTTACAGATCTGGAGGGCCCGGGTTCAATCCCAGCTGCTTCCAGATTTTCTGTGAAGAAGTGGTTTTGTAATGGGGTCAACTCGCCTTTTGAGGACAAATGAGGAGCTACTTGAATGAAAAAGTAGCAGCTTCAGTCTAGATAACTGAGATTAATGGCCTAAGTGCTTGTTGTTCTGAACACATAACACCCGCTATCCACAGAAGTTGGCACTCTTCGTCAACAGATAAAGACTGCTTGATTGGTGTGGCTCGATTGTGTACTAATATCATGGAGGTTTTTTTTATAATTTTTGAAAATAGTTAAGTTATATTTTATAATGAATAGTAAAAAAATTTAATGAGCTTGCAGGGTTACAACACACTATGTAATTTATCCTAAGAACCACTCTAATAATAAGCCTTGATGTCACTCAATCTATCATTTAATGAAATTCTACACTGGGTAATATTTATCTCACCCCCTTTTTTCAAACAATTCAAATAATCAATTATTAATAAATCTATAAAAATACCTCTAAAATAGACACAATGAACACAAACCTTGGAATACTTATTAATTGATATTTAAAGGCAGAGTGAAAAGCTAACAATTTAAAATCATAAACCTCCAACCCCCTCTTACACCTCAAAGCCAACTGGCCTTTTAACAAACACTTACATTTTTAACTTTTAGGAATAACCCTTTTAAATAACTTTATTCGTATCTAGCTTAGACTTCTTGTACAGTTGGGCAAATTCTCATTTCTCAGTACTCCATCTTCTTAGATATTTTTCTTTCATGCAAAGCTAAATTAATCTTTCTAAATGCTTAGCTTAAATAGTAAAATGATAAAACCCAACACAATGTAACAATAATTATTTCTCAAGAATCTGAACTTATTAGTACTAACTGACAAGTGCTCATTGATACTTTTACAATCCCATTATAAAATAAATGTTATCCTACCCCCAGAAACATTCCTGAGAAAAAGTAAAATAACTTGATTTCGATTATCGATTCTGGTTCGGATTTGACTTCATAGTTAAAAATGTATATTTTTGGATGACTATACACATTTAAGAATCTTTACAATTCAATAGTTTATTTCATTCCCGAATGAAAGCTAATTAGTTTTTCACTATTCAGAAGCTTCTTTCCTAGTGTCTACTGTGGATGAGATAGCCAAGGCACCAATCTCAAGAAATAGTATATTACTGCTGAGAGACTTCAAGTAGTTTGTTTTTAGAGCTTGGATACTTCAAACACAATTTTCAGAGGCAATATTCACACCCCTTTTGTACTGATTTCTTATATTTATATTCTTTCCTTATTATTTTTACCTTGTCCAATTACATTATGGCCCTATCTTAAAAGTTACTCCAAAGTGGAGTCAAACACGATATCAATCTTACCTTTACATAATACACTATTACCTTATATTATAAACAGGATCATATTTGAACAAGCAAGTAAGTTTATTAAATTTCAGATTAAACAAAGGGTACATTAATCTTTACTGCTAAGGTATTTTTAACTAAATACACCAATATCTTTAAGCTAATCTAACCTAAAGAGCTGACACCTTATTTAAATTTGTTCTTGTGTTTTTATTTTCAGGAAGCATCAACTCATCCCTATTGTCTTTCTATCCGTAAGCTTACACACTATTTGACATGTCTGTTGTTTAAAATGTACTCTAATGAGTCTAATACATAAAGTGGCATTCTAGTAAGAAGGTTGGTATAGAACAGCGGTTCCCAAAGTGTGCTCCGCGGAGCACCAAGTGCTCCGCGAAACATCTCCAGGTGCTCCGCGGAGAGATTGTTGGGCAACGATAGTGCTCCGTCACGAATTTCACTCCTGAGAAGTGCTCCGCGACTCAAAAAGTTTGGGAACCGCTGGTATAGAACATTGATGCATATTTTCTATCTCTATATATTTGGACAAATTGTAAATATTTTTATCGTTGTATGACCCGCTTTAGTGGTCGAATGGTCTAAGGCATCACTCTCGTGTTAGACTGGCCTGCTCAAGATAGGGAGATTTGGGTTTGAATCCTGGTCGGGTCTACTGACAAGTGATTTTCCCTAAAGGGTTTCCCACTCTCCTTTCACACAAATGCGGGTAGATTACCTCTAAAATACTTCCTTTCTCATCCCTAACCCATTATTGTAATTATCATAGATGTACATGTAGTAAAAGACAATGATTTTTTTTAATTATCAATAGTGATATGATTAGCCAAAAGCTTCAGCTTGTAACTGTCAGATACTTCTTAATGCGGTTTCATTATACTTACATTTGTGTGTCAACAGCTTTTTTTTTGTGGAATTGTGTTAATTAATAGCTCAAATTCTATAGCTTGTCAGATAAGAATAATATGATTTGGTTTATTCTTTATTACTAAATTTTGATATTTTACATGAGGTTCTACATCAAACATGTTTGATGTTATGCCCCATACTGAAAATTTAAAACAATGAGAGAACCACATTAAATTATTTTCACTATTTTAAGTTTAAAGAAAGCTTTAATCTAGTATCCTTTTATTACAAAAATTAAATTAAGCTACTGAAGTCTTGATGTACATTCACAAATTTTTATCAATTAGTTATTGGCCCAAATGAGGTTCATTCCTCTAAAGTACTTGCCAGCCTCGTGTTGAAGTGTTCCTGAGTTCCCGTGAATGCCAGAGTCAGGTCAGGGTGTGGGGAGTTCACCAACCCATCCACTAGGTGAATGTCACCCTTCGCTGGAACAAATACATAGCCAACAATATTAGATGTTATGCTGTGACTTCACACTCATTAAGGCTGGGCTCGAAAAACCATATTGTTGTCTCGACAAAACTGGGAATTTTATGTCTTTGTGAAAATTGAAATAAAGATAATTATTTTGTGTCAGGGGGATGGGCGATAGACCTCAGAGGAGATAAGGGGGGAATTTGATTTTTTGTGTGCTGAAAGTACAGAGGAACAACACAATTAATTATTTGTGTCTGGAAAAACATGATTGTTTGTGCTGGAAGTAAGGGGGAAAACAGGTGTAAGTGTTTGTGTCTGGAAAGAATAGGGAAAAACACGCGTTTTTGTGTCTGCAAAAGAAAGGGATAACAGAGGAAGGTACACAAGTGTTAGTTTTTCAGATAAGATTTTCAATGTTGTTTCTTCATCACTCCATTTTAACGCAAGCACATTACTTCTAAACTACCCTCCTCATCATTATATCTTATAATATGTTGTTAGGATGACTTCTTCGCTCAGACAATGGCAGCACATCCACCTACATAGTTAAATATCAAGGGTTTAATTTCTGCACTTTCTGAACTGGCTGATTTTATCAGCACACAAGAATTTCTATGAGGGGTAGCCAAAGGGCTTACCAATTTTGTCGGCAAAGGTATTTTCACACACCTTCCAGGTTTCTTTTACATGCCACAATTGACGTGGTACTGACGGGTTTACTTCCTCTACAACAAAATAATTGATTCTATTTCTATCGAACCAGTAACAGCTCATCCTTAGAGATGTGTCAACCTTGAGATGGTCATGCTTTCCTGTACTAACCACACACCATGCTTTCCTGTACTAACCACACACCATGCTTTCCTGTACTAACCACACACCATGCTAATATACTAACCACACACCATGCTAATGTACTCACCGGTATCAAGGAAACCAGGCTGTTGAGCAGACAATGACTGCAGGGGCGGGACAATGCCCACTTCGGAGGACACGTCGTCATTACCATCTGTATATAAAGAAAATACCATGGTAGCATTTCATTTTAACGAGTTGCTAACACTATTGGGTTAGAGTCAGGTATACTACCTATAGGAACAGCCCAGCTAGGTATCATATCAGCAGTGCGACCAACATTGTTAGCTTTGTTTCAAATATAAATAAATGGCATGACAATCATACAAACTTTCTTATAGTGTATTATAGCTTAGAACCAAATTTTCAAAAATAGGCTTTTCAAAAAACAACAACATATTACTGTGTTAATCACAATAAACATACTTAATATTATATAATAATAATAATATTATTTAACACCGCGTCTTACTAACCGTTCGGGTTATACGCTTTAAGTACTAATTACTCTAATGGATTGGGATTTGGGAAGGTTGAATTAGTTGAAGTGAACCCGCATTTGCGTGGAAGGAGAGTGGAAAACCATTTAGGAAAAACCACCCCCAGTTCACCCGACCGAGATTCGAACCTTGATCTCCCCGTCTTCGGCGGTTGAGCTCAACACGACTCGCGCATTAGCCAACTACGCCACCGAAGCGGGTATTAATATTATATACATTTTAAACAAAATTGTCAAAACAACTTTAATTTTTTTTTTATCGGATACCAATTTTGAACAAAATCATATAACATATAAATATAAAGTTGGAACAAAATCCATCAGACTGTTTCAGGGACAAACAGAATTCTAAAATCCATTTTTTTTGCTTTAGGGGCAAATCCTGACTATACATTATTTTTCTGACATTAGATTTTAGGTAGCCTATAAGTTCTGTGTTACTTAACACTGTGATGTAACCACCCTCCTATTATGTACTTATTAAAAGTTTGTTCTAGATTTGATGTGTGTTCTAGAAGTAATTATTTTCCACCAAGTCTTCTACACTCAAAATTCCATAGGAAGGGCCTTATCCGACAAAAAAAGAGTTAAAAGATCTACTTCCAAGTATTCATACATTTAACCATGTTATCTGTCTGTATACCCTGTTTTTGGTAGGAAGGACAGTATCTGTTAGTAGAATTATCAAAACAAACAATTTTATCATATTCATACAGCAAGTCATGTTATCTATAATGGTTACTTTTGATAGATAGTATCATTACCTATAAAATAACACAAATATTATATAATAAAATGTCATCATTGTTGGCCGCAAAGAAATATGTTTGGATTTTCTAAACTGTTCTTCCAACCAAAGTCAGGGTATAGCTGTCAATTTTGATAGATTATCAATACTTATAAAATAACATTAGAGGCCTATCAAAAAAGTAAAATGTTATTAATGTTGACCGAAAAAAATAAGTATGTATTTTCTAAAGGGCCCTTGCTATAAAAATTGAACTGTACAGTATACCCATCCTGGGCTTACAAATTCACGAGTCGAGTGGATATGATGAAGTTAAAATTCAGAAAAAATATACATTTATTGTGGAGAGAGAATGGAAAACCATCTAAGACCGAGATTCTAACCCCGACCTCTCTTATCACTAGAAAATCAAAGTAGATGAGTTCGAAATTTAGTCCAAGTGCCTGCATATGGGGGTAGGAAGGTTTTAGTTTAGATTAAGAGTACCCGCATTTGCGTGGAGGGAGACTGAAAATCCATATCGAGCAAAACCACTCTCGGTGCACCCAACTGGGACTCAAACTTCGACTTCTCATCAGTGGAAAATTGACGTTTAGTCGGCGGTTCTACCGGTTCACGCAGTAATGTATAATTTTTGAAGAAATGTACCTTCATTTGCGTGGAGGAAGAGTGATAAATCATATAGGGAGGAGAGGGGGCAGCCTAATAACTCTTTACCGGAATTCGAAACCCAAACTCCCATTACCGGAAAACCTGACTAATCGAGCTTAACGGGCGTTCCCACACATTCAAGTCTCCTAGAACAGAGAAATTCACCTTTCTCTATGCCTAGAAGCAATGAGTCTATTGTGTTGTTGGTGACTTGGCAGCTGTTTATCTTTGTACGTCAAAAGAAGGTACCATTGCTGCACGTTAGCTTGGGTGCTTCAAGCTCAACTGTTTTACCACCCTCGATTTTAGAGTTTACTTTCCAAACACCTGAGGCACAAGTCAACTTGAACTATTGCAAGATCTTAAGTCAGCAACCAGAAGGTTGGTTTGATCCATCCGGCGCTAGGTATATACTCATCACCGGTTGGTTAGTGCTGCCTGCACTATCTGGTAGAAATACCATACACCGGGGTAGTTCAGGAAGTGTGATGATTCTCATTTGCTTTCCACACTGCATTTTTTAAGCGAGTGAGTTGTGCTACGAATTTTTACAACTCAAGGAAAAATCCGCCAACTCCGGCTGGGTTTGAAGTCACGAACATCAAGTTCTGAGGCTATCACTTTGCTCCAAGACCACCGAGCTTGATACTGTAAGATCTAATTTTCTGTTCTTGGGGGTAAGAGTATAGAATGGCTAACCAAGGGCCATTCATAATCGATATTAAGACGTCAGCCAATCTCCCATTCGATCGGAACTGCTTGATATAGATACAGGAAGATTCCCCCTCCCCCTTTTCCTTCTTAGCACTGCATCTTACTACCCGTTTGGGTTATACGCTATACCGATAGATTGGTTTACCCTCAATATTAAACTACAAATAAGGTACTAAGTCTTTGGGACACCGATTTTATTTAGGTTGTGCTGACGAGAATGTTAACTATCTAAATACGTTTCATCCTGGTATATAAGTATAACCTATACTCCAATGTAGTATTAGGCTACCTCCTTGGTTAAGTCAGTTTGTAAGTCGTTTTCTGAAAGAATTTGTTTTTATAAATCGCATGTTAAACACCAATTTTATTTTATAATATACAGAAGTTTTTGTAATTCTATCACTTTTTTTTCTACACAAAATAGCTTTTTCTTCCATTAGGACTATTTTACATAGACGCTCCCAAACATTTTCTGCATTCTTAACTACCTGTAGCTATACAACAGTAATATTCTTCTAGGAAGGATATTTAAGAAAATTCAAACAAATTTTTTGCTGTTTATGTTGACAAAATTTTACTACACAATTAGTGATATTTAAAATAACAGCCCATGGCTTCAGCCCGCGATCGTGCCATACCGACCGAGAGGCCGCCGTTTGTTGACGAAGAAAGTATCTAAATGGTGGGCCTAGCCTACCTCAGAGGACGGCTGCATAACCGCCACTATCAGTATCAAACCAGGAATATTTAACTGACAAACCCTGATGGCATATGCTGCTAAAAAAAAAGGAAAATAAAGCGGATAGGTTAGATGGGTTGTAAGAAGCAGAGCCAAAAATAATATTACCTATTTCTCTTATTGTATCGCCATTAATACGATTTGTCAAAAGTTGAAATTTCAGATCACATGACGAAGGAGTGATCTTGCTTAGAATCCTGGTTGGGTGCACTGAGCGAGGTGTTTCCTAAATTATTTTACACTCTTTCTCCACGCAAACGTAGACACACTTTATCTAATTCAAACCTTTTACATCCCTAACACATTGCCTTAATTTGTTCATGTGAGCATATCCCGAACGGGCAGTGAGATGTGATGACAAAATAAAATAAAAACAAAACATGGTGTGTAATAAATAGCTAACGCTGGTACGTGAAGGACGTACAGTAGGAACGACCCTAGACAGAGGAGCGCTACCGGGTCGCGACTATTTCATTATAATATAGTCCTATTTAGAGTGAGAATAATTTTTCAGAGCCCGCCTCGGTGGCCGCATGGTCTAACTAGTAGACCAAACTACCGGGGACGGGGAGATCGAGATTCGAATCTAGGTATCTAGGTCGGTGTACTGAGGATTGTCCCCAAAAAATTGTTTTCCACTCTCCATCCACGCAAATTCGGGTAAACTTCCTATAAATATAACCTTCCTAATGCCTAAAACCATCAATGTCATTAGTACAGAAGCGTATAATCCGAACGGGTAGTAAGATGCAGTGGTAAAAAAAACTTTTCAGACACACTTAAAAGTTTCTAAAACAGTTTTCACTCGTCAAGTCATGTGATCTGCAGCTGTTACTTTTGATAGATATTATCACTAATAATATAGTAACAATAATGTTGTCGATGTTGACCGCAAAGCAATACACATTAGAACTCCAACTATCCGGATTCGTATCGCAGCAGTGGTTTTCTTTAAATTTTGAGTTTATAAGTAAGAAGCTGGCTGACTGATTCTTATCGCATTAAGACACTCATTTCGTACAAGAATTTAACCACTAACAGTAAAGAGCGCGTATCCTAGCGAAGAAGTCAGCACAGTGCAGTGGGAGGAAGTCGGCAGAATGTATCACTTCAAAAGATATGAGGGAAGGGGAAAGCGGTTCTGTAACACCTCCCTTATCGGGATATTCCCTGGTCATCGCCAGTTGTAAAACAGTGAGGGACATATTTTAGTGTGAAGTCCTCTTCTATTTTTTTTCCTATAAGAACAATTATCCATCCGGTTTTTCGATTATATGGACTAACCTAGGTTCTAATTAGTCCGGATATTCGGGTTTCCTCTGTATTTATATGTTATAAAGGCTACTTCCTGGCAAGTTCCTACTGTAGCTGTTCCATGGCTGTGAAAGTAGATCTAGCCGGTTAGTGCTTGTCTACACGGGTCCACTGTAGTAGCTGACGCGCGCTACAGTCACTGACCACAGCAGTGGCTCATAGCAGCCACAGCAGTGGGTTATGTTAACCACCGCAAGATTTTCGAGCCAGTCGAAGCTAAGATGGCGAAGTGGCGAGGATAGTGAACTATTGTTGCTTCTTCTGTTGAGAAAGAAATAGCGCAGGTGACAAAACAATGCACGTTCATCCTTTGTTGATTGAAATATCATCAAAAGAACTTTACCATACGCCATATTAACAAGATTTGAGACAAGATGATGAAATGTTTCTTCGGTAGACTACTTTAGAATCACCAAAAACTAGTTTGATGAAATCTTCGAAGATTTTAAGTCCAGAGCTACAGACAAATGGCTGTCTTGATCAGTCAGTGGCCGGTGGATGTGGCTTCGTCCAAACGCACCAAAGCAAAACAATTGTCCGCTTGATCGCGTCACGGATCCACCGGTCACGTGGGCGAGCTTCTACCCTGCTACAGTCGCCTGCCCTCGCCACTGCTGTGGCACTGATCTGATCGTATGTAGAAGTGAAAGTGGCTAGTTGCTGTGGCGCGCGTCAGCCACTAAAAGTGGACCCGTGTAACACGCTCTAAGTCTCTTGGGTGGGGTCAGGTGATTGATTGGACCTGAATAAAGGGAAGGGCTATACATTTCGGGATCTGTTTTCTCTTAGTCCGCGCGTTAAGTCGCCCAACCCTAAAAAGCTGTGTGATTTAGAAAGTAAATTGTGAGCGTGCGGTTTAAAGTTTTCACGCCTTCCGTTAGCATCTAAATGGTGATTTAGTACTCACGATGAATATTTTAAATTAATAAGTATTTGTGTGATGTGCGAATAGTGGTTAGTAATAAGTACCTGCACAGGTGGCCACGCAGTCCAGGACATTAGTCTGTCCTGTCTGATTTACCCGTAACTGGTAGGTTGAGGTTCGATTACCAGCCAGGTGTAGTATTTTTTTTCCTGAATGATTTTTTCATCTTTCTCCGAGATAATTAGGAAATACTTCCTCTAAATTCTAGCCTACTCCTTCTTACCCTATTAGTGTAATTAAGTGGGTGGTCTTGACATGGAACACGCTAATAATAGGTTTTACCTCTAGAATTTTTTTCTAACCGTATTTGCACCTCATCTTGTTACACGTATGGGATATCCAAATTTAATGTCATTGGTAAATTAGGGATTAGAAGGTTGAATTTAGAAGGAAAATATCCCCATTAGTGTGTAGAAAGGGTAGTAAATCATTTAGGAATTCGCACTCTCAGTATATCCAGTCTGGATTCTAGCCGATCTAGGCCTTTGACCGCATGCCTACCAATGCAGGCGACAGTTACAACTACTTTCATACATTCATAAGTCAAGTCATGCGATTTTAATCTGTCACTTAAGATATAATTATAGTATCAATACTGATTAAATAATAATAATATAGCTATATTTGATCAAAGTTGACAGCAAAAGATATGTTTGTATTTCTATACCCCCATTTATAGGCGTAGGGAGGAGGCCTTTCCCTGAAATTTTCTGAAGTTTTTATTATGAAGATTAAAGATGGCCTTGTATTAAACTTCAAATTTATTTATAGAAATATTCACTTTTAAAAAATTGCTAGGGAAAGACTATAAATAGCTTCCAAAGGCATTTAATTTTCAAAATATTTCCAGGTGAATATGACTCTAAATGGCTTTTAGAAGCACCCGATTAAAAAAAAAGTTAAAATCCACTCCAGATAGATTTTATGCATATACTATTTTTTTTTTAAATTCAAGAGAGGAAAACTCCAATTAGCTTCTAAAAGCATTCAATTTTCGAAAATGTGTTGTGGGAACACCACTTTCAATATCTTCTAGAAGCATCCAATTTTCTAACATTAACTGAGAAAGAGGAGGGTAGAAAGTCCAATTTTTTATATATATTTTTGCTATTTGCTCTTACCCTTTTCCCTTTTACACAAGTAAAGTTCCACCACTACTGTGTATAATAAAAAAGTTCTTATTTCTTAGGGCTTAATAGTAGACCTAAGTCTTAAAATCATGTTATAAACTTACGATTTTGAAAGCCCCCTCCACCCCCAATATTAAATTCTCCCTACGCTCATGTCCCCATTTCTTGCCGTGTTCTTACTTGGTAACTTTTTAAACGGTTTCTTAAGTTTCCTTCCAAGACAATCTGGTAAAATAAAAGGATCTATTATTTTTAAATATGATTTAAAAGCAAGATTTTTCCTTTTGGTAGCAACAAACCATAAAACCGGTTTCCCTGCATCACATGTTATTTGCATACGAATGCCAAATAGGATCAAGATTATGGATTCCTACTGACCGTGAAAATAAACTGTAGCACTGTTTCAATTAAGTAAATTGCAGGTTCGAGTTCTATAATTTATTGGCTGTCATTTATTTAATTCACGGCTTTGTTGACCAGTAGGCCAATGAATTATTAGTAGTAGTATTAAGACAAGGAATTCAGCCTGATTTTGGATGGAAGACACACAACACCAAGCTCCCAAACGTCAATTCATAACTATGAAAGTGTAAACCCACATTTTACTAATGATAACCCCCGTGGTACAGTGGTCAGTGCACCTGGTTAAGAACCTAGGGGTCCCGGGTTTGATTCCCGGCTGGTACCATGAGTATTTTTTCCGGAGGGGGGGAATTATCCCAACGGCCACCAGGGTTAGGTTAATTAGGCCTAAGATAGTTTTAAAATCACTACTGGCTCCACATATTCATAATCACTATCATTTCATTGCGAGTATGAGGTGTGGACAGCCTCCATAAGTGTACCCTGGGCAACATTCTGTTCCACCAGGGCGGCTAAAAGGTTATACACACAGGCGACCAAACTAGGTACTATATATCTCCCAGTCAAATTTACCATACGCTGAAATTAATAAAAATACTAATAAATTATACTGCTTTGCCAGTAATTGAACCTTGGACTCTTGGCTCAGTAGGCGGACACGCTATTGACTGATCTTAGGCATCGAATAATATATATATTATTACAACCATCAAATTAATCTTATCCAAACACTCTTGTACTTTATTCATTGGAAAAACTTGTACTTAAACAACAATAGCTATTAAAAACATACGACGCTTATAATGGTTTTAATTATTTCCAAACCTTGTTTTGTGAATTGTTAATGTTACCCAAAAAAATAAAATGCCTTTCAAAAACTTGTTTTTGCTTTCATAAATTAAAAGTTTAACATTTTGAAATAAAATGGTAGCTTATAATATAGATATTACTTATTGGAATACAACAAATGAAAATAACTTTATCTAAAACAATTAAAATATATTTTGATTTGCTTTTGTTTGATATTCAAGAAAATTACTTTTCAATCTGCTAATTTAAGAATTATAGGATTTCTTCTGACCCTGCTTCTGTAGGCCCTACTTTAACGTCCCTGAAAATTACCACCTGCAGGGCTATTATGACCGCACTTCGGTTTGAGTCGGCTCTAAAGATGGTATTTACACCTACCGATATATTTTCGGTAAAGATACCGGTTAAGCGATTATGACCATGCGTTGGAATATTCACAGTAGCCATAGCAACGCATGTTTGGCTGTATAATGTTATGAGTACTATTTTCTACAGTTAGCAGTAAATATTTCACAAAGCTCATAGCGCCTTGTCTAATTTTCGCCCGAGCTTAAAACAGTTTTTGTTTGTAATTTACGCTCTACCTTATAGCGTGATTTTCTTCGTTTTTTAAATAAGTGTTTGGTAGTTAGTTGAATGTTTAAATATCTTAGAGTAGGTAATGTTTTTCTAGCTATTTAGTAAGTTTATATTAAATCGTTAAATTAAATTATTCATTGTATTTTAACATATTATTACTTTCGTTTTTGTGTTAAAATAATTATTAAATTAGGTTAGGAAGTGTATTTCAGATAATTTTTAAATAGGCTATATTATATGATAAGTTTTTTCCTTAGCTTTGCACCACCACTAATGTCCGTAAACAAAGAATAAAGGTGAATTCACCCATTATACAAAACATAGCTTAAAGTATATTTATTTTATTTTAAATATAATTTGTTATTTATGGTAGGTTGAAAATTATAGGTAAATTTTTTTAAAAGTTGAATAAAAAGTTATTTTAGTTAAATAATGTAAATATATTAGGATTAGTGTTTTTGATACTTGATATTACTTCCTTTTAGGTCTAAAAAGCTTGGTTTTAATATATTTAAAATGTAATCTCCATTCTTGCAAGACAACCTATAAGTTAATTGGTTAATTAATTTAGGCCAACACTATTTTAAAATGCTACCTAAACTTCACGAATAAATACTCATAGTACAATAACTAAGCAATACTACGTGAAACTATAGACCTAGTAGCTATCCTAGAAAGCAGATACAAATAGTGTTCTTTGTTTTTATTACTATATATATATTTCTAATTCATTTAATATTAATACACACCTAAGAATACGGAGCATCGAATGACTTTAAGATAGACAAATTTCAATAAATATCACCTCTTAAACAAAACTTACTAAACACTCGCCAAAGTTACCAATATATAAATTGTCACTGACTTTCGCGTGTTACTTACCCGAGATTCTTTGAGCTATAATGGCAAATATTCAAACGATAGACATTTAAGTGAGATACAGTACCGACTTTACACATTTTAGACATTCTTGAAATTGTGAGTGAATCTATTTATTTTTAGATAATTATTTAAAAAAACATTGTTAGTGTAAGTATTATCCAATCTTTTCCAAAAACATTCAATTTACAATAATGTTGCCGTCTTAAGCTTGAAATAAGGAATATATAAACAAAGAGGGAATAGCTATGCTTGAAAATACGAGTACATAAACAAATAAATAAAATACCGTAAACAAAAATCCTGTTTAAACCTAACCCTAACCAAACAACTAATTATTACTTCTATTAACTAGAATAAAGATTTTGATGAACAAAGTCTATAATGCAATAATTACACATAAAAACATACTCGTAAACTATTACATATATGCAAAAACACACTTAATGAAACAGAAAAAAATAATAAACGCCAACGCGAGAAAATCCGGTAAGTTAATAGAGGGGGTAGAGTGGTCACTTACTCCTCGACCTAATTACCGCCCCGTCAGTCAACGGTATCTTCTAGCCATGGACGGATTTATGCATAGGCACGTGCTTACGGCGGCAGATTTTAGGGGCAGCAAATTTTGAATGATGAAAAAAAAATACGTATCTTGTTCTGCCAGTCAAAATAATTTTATGGCTTCATCGTGTTTGCGATTGTTGTGGTTTGCTATGTCTGCGTACTATCATGGCAGCATATCGCCTTAATTCACTGACAATCGTCTTAATTGAAGGTCACTTATAGGATAAAAGGGAATTGTCTGGCATCATTGAACAGTTCACTCAGCATAAATCAAGGCGAAAGATACTATAGACTATTTTCTTACTGTGTACTGTACATGCCAATATTTTATCTGTAGTAACATGTTCTACAGTCTACTAGTGCAGAATTTGTATTTTTAAATTATATAATATTTGAATGTATGTGTTATGATTGCGTAAGAGTATTTATTTCAATTTTTAAGTCTTTTCTTAGATTCTTACTACTTTTAAAACCTCACTATAATAAATAATAAAATAATGTGAGCACTTTTTATCTGTCATTCCACAGATAGCGCTTGTGTATATGGTATAAGTGTATCAGTGTATGAAGGGTGGTAGGGGGAAAACGGGAATTGAGAAGGTTATAAATTAAGGGAGGAAAAGTGGGCGGCAGAGTCGTAAATCCGCCCCTGCTCCCAACGACGCTCCTAATCGCATTTGTTGGTAAGTTCACGGTATCATACCAACCCGTGATCGACAACTGTTTCTGTGGTGGTCATAATAGTCCTGCTGGGTTAATACGATATTACGCACAAGTTTCCATAATTAGCTCGCTTGATAATTTTACTAACAGTCACCTTGTTATAAACGGTATTAGTCGATATGTGCTTTAAGTACGGAAACATCGGCCGTGTGTACGGGGCTATAACTGCGACTTGTACCCTCTACAGCTCGCGAGTTCTTCACTGAGTGAGGGAAAGGGGAGGGAGAGTTCCTCTAGAGTTCGATGGCCACTTCCTCGTGAGGTGTGAATACATCAGCTGGTCATCCGCCCACCATCCAACTTCAGTAGAAAGTGTCTTGAGATCGGATGCAACAGCAGCAGCAGCGAACACACGCCCGATATTTCACCCACTCCATGTTCTCCTAATACCTACAGTACCGTTTTCATAGAAAAGGCCTTCCTTACCTAACAGCTAGAACATTTACTAGGTAGATCTACTTAACCTACACGTATTTCATACGTAAGGACATCTTATATGAAGCTGACACTTTTGATAAATATTATCAATAAAATAACACCTATAATATGGGCTACATACTTTTAAATTGAAAAATGACTCATAGATATGGGGAATGGACCAGGGACATTTGACTTAGTACGCCAATGATCTTACCACTAAGTATCCAGGAATCGTCCCGTTACCAGGGTCATTCTTCACTCATATTTTATGGCAGAGTCTGTGATGAACGTGTGGAAATCGTCGGCTACAAATAGGCTATCAGAGATATCGCAGCCACCTTCGACTCTGAAGGGTTTTATGTTGCCAATAGTACAAGGATAACAGTACGAATGCGCATCATGATGGATTAAATACCCAGTCTATTATATTTGTTATTTACGGTTACTAAGCCAAAGGTTCCAGTTTTTTTACCATGTCCAAATGTCATTTTTTACTTTAAATAATTTGATAAGTAGATGTAATTACAACCGTAATTATCATTTATAATAAATTGGCTCTTTAGGCCACCAATAATATGGTTAAATTTTATCATTGCTAGCAGCAACATAAATAAATAAATTGTATTCTCCAAAAGGCTCTTTCTATGTACAATGGACTATGGGTTCTCGCGGGTCCGGTCAACTCAATTTGCGCGCTCTCTCTCTCTCTCTCTCCACTTTCTTTCTAAAATTACTTTCTTTGTCGGTTTAATTCTCGTACATGTCTCCACGGGAAAGGTTTTCCTTCAGTCTCTCGAATAACAAAACACGCCCATCTTGTGTTTTTTATTTTAGACAGTGTATTATTTAATGCATTTAACACTGTTATTAGCTTATGGGACCTACTGATCCATGGTTCATTTAGACACCACTGCTATCTTTCCTGATAAATCTCCCCTTTAGAGCCATAGCAATCCATCATTAATAATACTTAGAGATTAGCCTGTAGCCATGTTTGTTGTGATTTGAAAGTAAATCAACATGACAGCCGCTGGCAATAAACAAGGAAATTTATACAAGAGTATATTTTGTCCTTCTGGACTCAGCCACCTCGAGCTAATCAAGTAAGATTATAAACATAAACAAATCTGGTATAATCCTTCTTTCTTTTTGTCAGATAATGTAATAGCTAAGGCTAAGATGTTTTTGCCCTTATGCATGTAAAAAAGTGCCCTTAGTAATTAAAACATGCGTTAGAAATAGAAAATTATTTAAATATACCCTATATAGAACAGAGTGGCTTTAAATTCTTGAATAACTAACCTTAACATCACATAATTAGTTTGAAAAAAATAGATAGATATTTAAATATTATTCATTTAGACATCTCATAGACATATACTCATGAGCCACGCTTATATTTGAAAAATCTTAGGAATACCTTCTGCTTGCCTTTAGACCTACTTATATATGATTATCATCCAAAATGGCGATCGTACGGTTTAGGGTACTGCGATTAACTATGTATTTACCAAAAATATTGAGGTTTAGAATGTCAAAATTCATTAAAAATCTATTACTTACCAATTCAATTAAATTTTTTGTTCAACATTTCGATTAGTAAATTATGTTTTGTTTTGCTCTAGTGGTCCCCTCAGTGCGCATAGCTTCCATTTGTTGATCTTCCACTGCCAAAACTTATAGAAACGTCATAGAAAAGGGTTAAGTGAGCAACACTGAGCTAGAGGGGGGTAGGAGGGTTGGATTGCGCATCATAGATGCGCACTAGCATGGAAGCGAGACCCTAATTGGAAGCAGCTGATGAAAGAAGGACAAGAAGCCATGTTACCATTGGTAGAATGATGACTTTGACCTCGTATGTTCGAACGGTGGTACATAGATATGAACTATTAATATATTTTGTATCAAGAGCGAAAACTGTTATCGATCACATCATCTGTATTAAATCAATTTTAAATCATATTAATTGCCTTAAAGATTATAACTAGGGGTGTGCGGGTACTAAAAAATTCAAGTTCGAGTAGAGTTTTATTAGATGCTAGAAATCGACTCGATTTTTTTTTACAAAACTCGAAAAATTTGAGTAGGCCTACTGGAAATTTTCAATCTCTTTCTCAAAACTTCCTAGTTTAGTTTAGTTTTATTCAAGTTTGAGATAAAACCTTTTAGCAAATAGAGTCCCTCAATATTTACTTTTGTCTAACTAAAAAAGTACAATTATATTAAAATTATTTAAAAATTCGTATCTGTGTAATTATAAAATGTTTTCATAAAAAAATGTAATAAAAAATAAATGTTTGTTCTTATTTGTGGCTTATGCATGGATATAGGCCTATTACAGAAATTCAACTTGAAATATTTCATGTACACATATTTGTCTATAAAACTTGACTAAAATATCTCTTTTTCTTCCAAACTCGACTCGAGCTCGACTCTAATAGAAAAATACCTACTCTCTCAGCCCTAATTGTAATGTTTAATATTTTTCACTGATTGAAAGGAAGAATGAAATGAACAATTATTAATTTTGATTAATTAATTCAAAACTGTGTATTAATTAACATGCAGATCACAATTTATAGCTTTGGAGGCCTCGAGGCTGCAAGTAATTGGAGGTGCCAACATTAAACAAATATTTTTCTTTTCAACATTTCAACATTATAATATTTTTTATTTACAAAATTAACTGTTCAAAGCTCAATATCAATTTTTTTTTATTTAGATGAAGAAATATTGTAATCACAAAAAAGTTTTGTTTGAAAATAAAATTGTATTATATATATTTATTTTGTTTTAAGCTAATATTGTTAAGAACAAAAAATGATGTCAAAACTTTGAAAATCAAAATAAGTTTCATTTTATTCATAAATTTTCTGTACAAAGATGATGGAAGTAAGTTTTTACAACATTAGCACACATATTTTTTACTATTGTCGTTGAAATATATTTTTGAGGGTCTGGGGCACTAGCCTCTGTCACCCTAACAGACCTGTAGGCCACCAATAAATCAACATTCAAAAATCAACCTACCTCGTCCTTTGTCTAAGTCCAGCCGTCGAAAGGAAGCCAACACAAGAGGTGTAATTAAAAACGGGGAGAGGATGCCACGCAACTAAAAGGAGAGATTTCATTGTTTCCACCGCTTGAATCCGTCTTCCACCGTCACAAGAGGCACGGTCCGGTATCGCAATAATTGGACGACTTTGGACAAAAGATAGTTCGCCCGAAGATTGGCAAACTAGCTGAGTAGCCAACGGAAGAGAGAATCTACTAGGGAACAATTAAAGGCGTAAACCTATACTTATATTTAATTGGTATGTTTAACGTTTACTTTCTAAATACAGGGCTATGTCATCACACGATTTACAAACTATACTTTTTTGTGTGTGTGCACCGTGTATTACTTCACGTGTGGGGCTATCCTCATATGTAATGTACACTAATGGGGATAGGGACGAGGAAGGGAGAATTTAGAGACTATACATGCAAACTTTGTTTGGGAGAAGATAAGGAAACCAGACAATATAATAATGGCTTCTTTAACCACGTGCCCACCGTTGGGATCCAATTACTGTAATCTTATAGTTTCTCGATTTATGGAGAGAGAAAAAAATGCTTCCATTTTTAATCTAATCTTTCGCGAAGACATTCTATGTATCTAGATTTCAACTACATACTGTAGGATCGCCTTACGAACAACTTTTAGAGTAGGTTAAAATATGTTTTTACTATCTAAAACCAACAAGGATATCATTATATAGGCTACACCAGTATGGTCCGACCTAAAGCCCGCGACATGTTTTCTTCTGGTAAACCACCTATATCGACGGGTTTACAAATGAATATTTAAAACAAGCCCGATACTGAAAAACTGGCGACACAAAACAGGCTCACTCATATCACTAATTATGTACAGACAGTAGATTTTTTTAATTGCATCTCAATACTCTTTCAAACTATACGGAAAGTCAAAAACAACTTTTTTGGATTCGGGGGGTCATGAAACGTCAAGATTCATCAAAATCTTGAGTTCTATTATTTTGATAACACAATACTTTCTCTACCTAAGATAGCGAGAAAGTAAAAATAAAAGTGTTAACTTTTTATTACCATTGTCATCCTTTTTTATTATGTTCATTGCATTAATCAGATTAGCACGCGAATCATAAATATTGTAGAACACTGTATTAAACTATTGAAACAACATTACCTTTCAAAACTGACTGCTTTAGAGCACATATATTTGCGTAAACTACATAAAAGTATATTTATAGACTCTTTGGACTGTCAGATAAAGTTCTCCCTAAGATGACTGTGCTATAGTTTATCAAAATACTTCTTTTGATGGGGTATTATTTTAATTAGTACGTTTTAACAGCAAGACTATTTATACTTAATCTAAGGGGCAGATATTGAAGAGATAACCTTTAAAAAAATACACTCAAATTATAGAGGAAATGGGATGTGAAATCAATAATGATAAATAACACGTGGAAAACCAACTTCAATGCAACCAGCCAAGATCCAATACCTCAACCTCCACGTCACCAGCAATCCAGTGCATTGTGCCTTAAACAATGTGGCCACCTGTGTTCGGGTATGATTAACATGGATTTAGTTTACACTTGTTTATTCTCTGGTATTTCTTCTTCTTCTTAAGTCAACAGCCCGAAGGTTGGTTTAATGTGATTTCTATCCGTCCTAAGCTGGGCATGTACCCGGACGTTCAGCTGGTCAGTGCTGCCAGCACCATCTGATAGAAAGTTCATGTACTAGAGAAGATCAGGAAGTGTGGTGGTTGCCCGTTGTCTTCCACAATGAATGTATATGAGCAAGCGTGAAAGGGCCTACCAATCTTGCCCGGAAAAGTATTTTCACAAACCTTCCAGGGTTCTTTTACATGCCACAATCGGCATGGGACTGACAGCTTTACTTCATCTCCGGAGGAAGTTATGCGACGGATTTTTATCGCTCAAGAAAAATCCGTTGACTCCGGCTGGGTTTGAACCCAGGAACATATGGTCCTGAGGCAAGCACTTTACCCCAATACCACTGAGGTCGAACTTAGGTATTTAAAGTGAGTATTATGTCCACTCTCGTTGGTGGGCACGCCGATAGCTTAGGCGTCACCCCCATCTATTCAACTATCCCCTGGGATTGAGGTTAAAATCCCGACCGAATATACTAAAGGTGTTTTCCCTTGAGGATTTTCCATTCTTCCTACTGGGAGCTAAGGACACATTTCCTTTAAATTCAACCCTCCACACTCCTACCTCAGTGATATAAATATTCAGATAGCCCGAAAGTGTAGAAAGAGTAATTTAAAAAATGTATATATTCCCTGTTGAAAATATTTACGTTCATAAAATAAATAAAAGAAGGAGCTCCATTGTTTTTAACACCAAGTCATTCATTGAATGAGTGAGTGTAGTTACACTGTTATTGACTCTAATAATTCTTTTCTCCGTGGCTCTAATTGACGCGAGTCGAAAGAGCTCCAGCTGTTAGCCTCACATTGATCGCAATCTCCTAGCGGCGATTCTTCAAGCTCACAGCTTCATTAACAAGAGTAATAATTATTACTAACGGGACCAGCGTTTCCTTGAGATGTATCTGTCAGGACTGTAATGGCAGTCTTATTTGAATACCTCACTGAGTCCCCGATCCTTATTTAAATTACCTACCAGCTCTGATTCCAATTGACAGATATGCACACTCGTTGAGGAAACATTAGAAAGTGAAAGTGATTTTCTCGAAATATAAATTGATTTATGTGATATCCTTATATTCAACTTAAATTCACCCGCATCGGTGGTCACGCGGAATAAACGTCAAGATTGTTTATTCTGGTTTTTTGATTACGTGGAGGTTGAGGTTTGAATTCCGGTTGAGCATAATGAGGGTGGTTTTTCCTAAATGGTTTTCTAGTCTCCCTTCAAGTCGAAAGAGCTCCAGCTGTTAGCCTCACATTGATCGCAATCTCCTAGCGGCGATTCTTCAAGCTCACAGCTTCATTAACAAGATTAATAATTATTACTAACGGGACCAGCGTTTCCTCGAGATGTATCTGTCAGGACTGTAATGGCAGTCTTATTTGAATACTTCACTGAGTCCCCGATCCTTATTTAAATTACCTACCAGCTCTGATTCCGATTGACAGATATGCACACTAGTTGAGAAAACATTAAAAAGTGAAAGTGATTTTCTCGAAATATAAATTGATTTATGTGATATCTTTATATTCAACTTAAATGCACCCGCATCGGTGGTCACGTGGAATAAACGTCAAGATTTTTATTCTGGTTTTTTGATTACGTGGAGGTTGAGGTTTGAATTCCGGTTGAGTATAATGAGGGTGGTTTTTCCTAAATGGTTTTCTAGTCTCCCTTCCAGCAAATACGGGTATATTTTCTCTCACTTCTACCCTATTCATCCTTACTCCAATAGCTTACAAATGCGGAGCTGGATGAGTAATTAAAACATGGTACATGAACACTTTTTTTTAGTAGGATAGGTATTAAGAGACTTCAGAAACTATTGTCACAAAATTGTGTTACTAACTTAATTATAATTTAATCACACCTCGTTAGAATACACTTATACGGTAGTTCAAAATATTAATAAATATTCTTTCATAAATTCTTGGGCCAAGCCACGGGTTTTACAGTTTTCAATGTTTTATAGATGGCAACAATTTCCACATCGGGTTTACTGGCCTAAATTTATTTTCTTTACACTTGAACATATTATTTTGATGTCCAAGTGGTTAAGGGGTTTGATTATAGGAGACACTGCTGCCAACCTTATAGGTAAATTAATTACGGAAGCTTTCTCGGTCTAGGGACGGTTATTTTCCAAGTCGTGTACTGACGGAGCCCGATGTTCGGAAAGTAACCAATTTTCAAAACTATACTAAATTGAACACATAACTGTATGGTAGGTTGCCTAAGTGATGTATCTTACGGCGTATTGGTTCCTGCTTTGCCTCAAGGGTTTAAAATCTAGTCGAGTAAAATTATTAAAATTTTATCAAACATTTGTGTTATTGCTTAGCAAAGGATTCCGCTTTAGTGCCAAGGTTGTCAGCAACCTATTTTTTCTCCACGATAACAGTAAACATAGTAATATAGTAGAGATAAGAAAAGCAGAGTTTAGGGGAAAGGTACCCTACATTTCATGAAAGGAGAGTAGAAAATCATTCAGGAACACACACCCAGTTATGAGTCCAACCCAAAACACCTTGTCATCGGCAAACCAAACTAAGTTTGACAGTTAATTCTCGTACCCCTCGCTGTTAGTTTTAAATTATCTCAAGGAATATTTTAATATGGGTACATTTTTAGGAAGTGCCTAGAGAAATAATTTAAAACCAATATTTTGCTAAATATGGATAAATATGGATTTATCCACAAGAATCAAAGCAAAACGCATATCAATGTTTTCTGACGAGTATTAAAGTGTTCAGATCTAATAGAAACAAGTTTCTGATTATTCGTGTGACAATAATATTTAAAAAGACGTTGTGTAGAGAAGAAAGTGAGATAAGAAGTATAACAAGATTATATTGGGAAGAAAAGTATTTAACTGTTAAAAACCACTTAAACTACTTTAATATAACTATACGTCAAGTCTTTAACATTAACTTTTGATAGATAATGTTAACGGATACGAAATTTTACTTATTATTATTATTATTTAGCACCACGTCTTACTACCCGTTCGGGTTATACGCTTTAAATACGAATTACGTTAATGGGTTAGGATTTTGGAAGGTTGGATTAGAGGAAGCGAACCCGCATTTGCGTGGAGGGAGAGTGGAAAACCATTTAGGAAAAACCACCCTCAGTTCACCCGACCGATAATTTTCATGAAAGGAGAGTAGAAAATCATTCAGGAAAACGCACCCAGTTATGATTCCAACCCCAAACACCTTGTCACCGGCAAACCAAACTAGACGAGTTTGAAATTTAATCCTCGTTCCCACCACTGTTAGTTTTAAATTATCTCAAGGAATATTTTAATATTGGTACATTTTTAGGAAGTGCCTAGAGAAATAATTTAAAACCAATATTTTGATAGATATGGATTGATATTCATCCACAAGAATCAAAGCAAAACATAATGTATATCAATGTTTTCTGACGAGTATTAAAGTGTTCAGATCTAAAAGAAAAATGTTTCTGATTATTCGTGTGACAATAATATTTAAAAATAAGTTGTGTAGAGAAGAAAGTGAGATAAGAAGTATAACAAGATTATATTGGGAAGAAAAGTATCTAACTCTTAAAAACCACTTAAATTACTTTAGTATAACTATACGTCAAGTCTTTAACAGTAACTTTTGATGGATAATGTTAACGGATACGAAATTTTACTAATAATATAGTAAAATGTTATCAAGGTTTGTAGTCAAAAATGTAAGTTTTTTCTAATCGTATGTATGTTTGTATTTTCTAATCCTGCTATAGTTGCCAAACTTCTGAGTCATGCTGTGATTGATAGAAGGAGTGGGGAGTAAGTGTGAACCACCCCCTCCAAGTTAACATACTCGTCTCCTCACACCTGACCACTCAAGATGCCAGTTACAAGCTAGAGATTCAAGTGGACATCTTGAAGTGTTCATAGCTAACTGCAGACTGCTTGGAATCCAACAGACAGACCCACTCACAACGGTGGTCACGCTGACTAAACGTCGGGATAATATGTTTGGCTTTTGCTGACAAATAAGTCAGGGTTCACGACCTGGTCGGTTATGATGAAAGTGCTTTTATCAAAAATTATTTTTTATTCTCCCTCCATCCAAATAAAGGTATATATTTTAAAAGTTATAGTTTCCACATTCCCATACCATTAGTTTGATTTAAATTTGAATATCTCGGACAGGTAGTAGATCACAATTCAAAAAATAAAAATATCTTTTGTAGTTTTATTAGTTCATTCGAGACAAAAGTTATTAATAACTTAGTCTAAGAAATGCTGATTGAGAGAGTAGCCCGGAGGGAGAAATCCACAGTGATAAATCAAGTGTGTAAAACAACCCTCACAATCATCCGAGATTCAAACCTTGAACTTTGTATCGACAGCCACCAAATAAATTACTCTCGCGTTTTATAACACTCAACCGCTGGCGCTGGTAAAATCACATTAAATATTATCACAGAAAGTAGTGCTTGTAACATTGATTTGCTTTTAAATATATCTTTCTACTTCCAAGCAAAGTGGTCCCAAAGTTTCCATTTGAACACTTGTGCGAAATGGCGCGACCCCCGTCCAGTAACGAACCGTGGCTATCGCGCCAAAATATCTACCACGATATAAACGAGAGATTTAGAAAGATAAGGTTCCGACATACTCAGAGGTATGTTTTCTATTAGAGGAATACAGGAAGTCCACCTCTAGCTCTGAAGAGGACTTAAGAAATACTCGGCAATGGAGGAGTTAGCTGGAAAAGTGGGTTAAGGGACATTCTGGCGTGTAATAAGCTTTGTTGGAACGTGTAAAGAGCTCAGTTGATGACCAACTAACAAGCACACGTACCAGTTAAAGTTATATGAGAGGGGTTGTTTGCATTATTTACTTGACAACATTGAAATCAGGATCCGTTTAGCAGTTCTTTCATTTTAAAATAATTATTTTTCCATTTTATTGTACTTAAAAAAATGAAAAAACCGTTTCACTGGTCTCAATTCCACTGTTTTCTAAAATATAATACAGAACACTGATCCATAATGTAACATGTGATTCGAGATGTAGGCCCATTACCTACTAAGCTAGGTATTATTCTTGGGATGTGATGGGCTCTTAAGGGCTCCACCTACCTGAATTTTTTTTGACGGGAATAGCAATTTTTAAGCTTCAAAAACCTCAAAACAATTCTCAATTATCTTCAAATGTTCTGTTGTGAACCCAACTCCCCATTTAACGGCGACCAAATGTAACATGGTCTTATATTACTGAGTCACCAGCGTTTGTTCGGGTGCATTTCTTTTAAATGCCTTCTATCCCTTTGTAACGTAGAGCGTTGTTGCTGTCGGATCTTGGAGATCTAGTGGAGCGATCTGGCGGTAGATCGTGATCTAGATTACAGCAAGGAGATGTAACCGTGTCGCAGTGCATTACGGGTAATATTACCTCACGGGTGACTGAGAGAGCTGCGTAACGCCCCTAAATTTAGCAGAGAAACTTATACTGAATCAATGATTGCTACTATTATTAAATAACCAATGACATAACTTCTACAAAATATACCCGGTTATTGTTTTGGTAATAGCTAATGTCATCAACATAAATATAATTTATATTAATGAATGGTATGTATACATTAACCAAGTTTTGTGTATATTTAGAAACAATCTGGCATAAACGTTGAACTATGAGTATATGGAAAAAATATTGTTTTTTAGCATTTCGTCTTACTACCCGTACAGGTTGTACACTTATGTACTAATTATGCTAATGTGTTTAGGATGAAGATGGATATATTTATAATAAGTGTAACAGCATTTGCGTGGAAGTATATTGGAAAACTATTTTAAAAACCACCCTCAGAACACCCAACTGGAATCAAACCCTGATCTACCCATAATCAGCAATCTAGTCTATTGCGTTAATAGTGGTTTAGACTATGCGGCCACTGAAACGGGCTATAAAATAATTAAAGAAATTACTCTTTTTAAACCAGTTTCAAAACAATGATATTTCTATTTACTGTTGTTTGAAAGACACGAAAGTCACGGTTCAATTTACTAAAGTAAGAATACGAATATATCAACTGCACAAGCCTTTGTATTTAAACATCGTTTAAAACTACGACATGTGTTAGAACCAAATTACGCAGAAGCTTATATAATAGCTACTTGTTTTTCTAATAGTTGCTATGATATGGTATATATTCTATAAAGTTATGAAAATATTATAGAAGGTCCCTAATAATGCTTATTTTAGAACAAAAGTTTGTTAAATTAAAGCTAGTACAAATAGTTTTCCCAACAAATAATAAACTATTCAAATCAATTCAATCCCCCTTAAGCTTTATTCACACGTTCATAGAAAATTGACAGCAGAATATGTTTGAACTACGTAACAATTCACAATCTGGTATGAATGTACGTATGTTGATCCATGATGCTTCAAAGCCAACTAGAAACAGCTTATTTAATAACATATTTTATTTTTGAGGGCATAGACGAATGTTTTATATTAATGTCACGATGGATGTTTTCAAATCATAGCTTGGTGTCGTGAAACAAAAAACGCATAGCTAGAACGAAACACACGATTTCCATTTAATGAGATATTTCAAATCTCCTCACAACAATTGAGGCAGCTGTCTTATTGTCTTTAGCTTAACAATGCCTACACCATCATAGCTCATGCACACTGACCAAGTTGGTTTAGAAATTTATAGGATCGTCCAAGTAGATATTAACGAGCAGGACCGACAACAATTAATCTATTTCAACCCATGCCGAGTGGACAAAGCGGCTCGCGATGAAATCTACTGGTTTGTTTAGATCAGGTAAAGTGACCACGTTTATGTCCTGCTTTTGTTTTTCGGAGAATGTGTGTATCCAATGTTACGTTACATTGACAGCCGCCTCGGTGGCGTAGCTAGCTGACGCGCAAGTTTCGTGTTAGGCTAGACTGCCGAGGACGGGGATATCTATGTTCGAATCTCACTTGGGTGAACTGGGGGTGGTTTCCCCTAAATGGTTTTACACTCGCCCTGCACGCAAATGCTGGTTCACTTCCTTTATATTCAACCTTACCAATTCCTAACCCATTAGAGTAAATAGTATTTAAGAGTATAGCCCGAATAGATAGTAAGACGCGGTGCTAAATATTGTTAGTTACGTTGACTATCCCGATGAGCAGAAATGTGACTTCAGTAGAGCCCTCCTTTATCCCTAATAAACAAAGTTTGTGACCTAGGTTTTTTCTTTTTTTCTTATTTAGAGAAAGGATTTGAAAGTGATTCCCATCTCGATGTTCTCAGGTTACTGCGGCCACAAATGATGGACGCATATCACACGGGACGATCTAACATCTCGTTCGTTTAGCTATCATTTTCTTATACACTGGTTTCGATGGGACTACACATGTAGATCATGTTGTTTGATGTGTTACCGGAGTAAACCAGCTTGTACGTACCTCTGACAAGACATCTTGTGAATGTGAGGAATGCCAGGCCTCCACCGTGGTTCGGATTACACGTTAAACTGTAGGTCCTCCATTTCATCTCACAATCACCCTACCATTACAC
>CABFOW010000886.1:39157-109059 GCA_902141385.1 Timema californicum | reverse complement strand
TAATAATAATAATAATAATAATAATAATAATAATAATAATAATAACCGCTTGTACGTGAATAAACATTCATTTGGGGACCACAGCTTGACTTTTATTTTCCACCATACCTTGATATCTATCCAGGTTATAAACTAGTTGATTAGGAATGAAGAAGGTGTAATTTGGATTAAATTTTCCCGCATCTGTGACGAGGAACATCGGGAAAGAATCCGATAAAAACACCATCAGTACATACATCTGGGATTCGTCACTGGTAAACCAGATTAGATGAGCCTGTCGTCTAGTGCGCGTGCCCACCGATGAGGGTACTAACAACTTGATTGGATTCATCAGATGCACATACTTGCTTTTAGGCTTAGTTGGGACTCGAGAGCAAAACCTAGGCACTACCCACCACCCAAACTATTTAGGAAAAAAAGTACCTTAAAAGGCCCACACCTCACTGGATTAAAAGTTAAAACCATGACCCTGACTTAAGATTAGCCTGATTAGGCAACGTTTTAAAATTATGAGCTGCTTGGAATATAATGGTAAATTCCACTTTAACTTCCGAAACAAATGTCACAAAGAATAAATAATGTCTCTAAGTATTAGTTAAGACATTAAATACATTTATTTTACTGATCAAGATTGAATGGTCTTTGGTTTGTATATGCGCTTAGCGTTAATTGATGGGAGAACCGGTATTTTCCTAGCCATCGGAAAAATTAGCTTGGAAACCAGTTTAAAAAAACACAGCTCGAAGGCTTAAAAGACAGATGGGCTCACTTTTAATTTCAAGTTGTTTTGAGATAAACAGCTACTAGGCCCGCAAACTGAAGTGCTAGACACTTTGCAGGCGTTCAGATATCCCGCGTTATTTAACAAGTGATGTTATTTCCAAATATGGTTGACAACAAAATGAAGGTGAAAGGTATCAACGTGTCTTATGTTTACGATTTATAACCTTTCATTCTAAGTTTTATCTTTTAAAAAATAAAGTCATGTAAAGGTGAAACTAGATCAATTTGAGTGACATTTTAAGTGCAATGCCGTTGTCTTAACGTTAGGGAAGTTAATTTCAAAACGGTAAGACCTGAAATCCAACCCACACGGTTTCCAGACTACTAAGTAGGCAACATCGTTAATCTTGTTAGTTTCATCTAAAATTGTTTACACTCAACTACATTATATTAGGTGTAACAAACGATAGGTCGGGCAACCAACCAATCACTCCTACTCAGCAAAGCCGTGCAATTAAATATGTTATTTCCTCTTTGAAACAATTGCGGAGCGGTTAGTCGGAGCATTTGGGTTGCCAATATTTTACAACCCAGTCACGTGGCAGACCTGCAGTTCACGACAGTTACTGGTAGGAACCACACACACCCACACACATACACAAACACACACACACGGTGAATGCGTGACTAGAAATCTACAACAGGCCGCCCACAGGCTTATAGACAGCTACTCCGCGTCGTTTAGGTACATATTGCTAAAATTGAGAGGGTTTGTGTTGTACCCGTGCTGATGGGCCCACGGAAAAAAGCAATGAGTGGATTTTTTTACCTCCTCTTAAAATTACCCCAACTTTGGGGACTTTAGCGCTTCCTTTATTCCCGGATCAGCAATGAGTGGTAAACCCTTCTAGGAAATTTGTTAAACTCCTCTTGAAACTTCTCCTCCCCCAACTCCTCAGACCTGATTATTCTATCCCCTTTCCATAACAGCTTATCAATGACCCGCTTCGGCTGCCACCACATGGTCTAAGACTTCATTCTAGTGTTGGACTAGACTTCCGATAATAGGAAGATTGAGTTTCTAATCCCAGTCAGGTGGTTTTCCAAAAACTATTCTCCACTCTACCTCAATGCAAATGTGTGTACATTTCCTCTTAATTTAACCTTCAACCCTTCTAGGAAATTTGTTAAACTCCTCTTGAAACTTCTCCTCCCTCAACTCCTTAGACCTGATTATTCTATCCCCTTTCCATAACAGCTATCAATGACCCGCTTCGGTTGCCATCGTATGGTCTAAGACTTCATTCTAGTATTGGACTAGACTTCCGATAACAGGAAGATTGAGTTTCGAATCCCAGTCAGGTGGTTTTCCAAAAACTATTCTCCACTCTACCTCAATGCAAATGTGTGTACATTTCCTCTTAATTTAACCTTCCTTATCCCTAGCTCACTAGCGTGATTAGTACATATGTGTACAACCTGAACAAGGGTTAGGACGCTGTGCTTTAAAAAAGGCTACTTGTTTGGTTCCTCCTAATATTTCTTATCTTCTTACGCCCCATATACACATCAATTAAACTTCCATCTCACGATCCGCCTTGCATTAACTCAAATTTGAAAAATACTTGTGTATAAGTTTATATTTTAGGTGGACATATGATTGAGAGTACATTTGATATCTAAATGTTTCCAGGAATTGTTCTGTAATTTTTATTTCTATGAATGAGCCAAATATTCAGTCGTATACAAAAAAACAACAACATGAAAACAATACAATAATACATCTATATATAAAAATTAATAAATATGATTTATGAATTTAAAAAATATATAATTTAAGTAGTTTCTCTGTTTTAAATTAGAAACTAGTTGAGTAAAGTCAAAATAAATAAACACGGAACATAATATCTTTGTTTGCTTGATGAGTAGACACCAGTGTTAACGTTACTTCTATTATTTGGCATGTTTAACGTACACTTACTGATAGGAATGATTATTTCAGCACAAGGCTTACGCACTATACCTTAATTCTTCCTAAAATAGTTTTATATTTGATAGTACTACAGCTTTACAATGATCAAATATCTACGGAAATATTATTTAAAAAATTGAAATTTCTGCTTATCTATAGTACCTTTAAAGTCATTTTCGTGGAAAAATGAAAATTGCCATTTTTAATAATTGTCAAAGTGAATAGATACACCATTTAACCAAAATCGTTAGAACGGATTTTGAGAAAATATATTTCTTCTCTCTTGGATACCTAATTCTAAAAAAAAACTCTCAGGAGAATCCTATGAACACAACAGTTACCAAGTTATAGCCCGATCGGTAAAATGGTTTCGGTTCTAGCCCTAGAGACAGATGGCATCGCGAAAACAGTTTTTTTCGTTTTCAGAGGGTCATGAAACGTCGAAATCTATCAAAATCTCTAGTTCGATTATTTTGACGATCACAATACTTCTCTCTCCGAGTGTTCAAGAGAAATTAAAAATTAATACACTCTTAGGCATCACTCTCGTGTTAGACTGACCTGCCGAAAACGGGGAGGTCGGGGCTAGAATCCTGGTAGAGGGTACTGAAGGTGAATTTTCCTAAATGGTTTCCCACTCTCCTCCCATGTAAATGCGGGTAGATTTGTTCTAAAATTCTCCCTTCCCCATCCTTACCCCATTATAGTAATTATCATATATACGTATACGTATAGCCTGAACAGGTAGTAATTCATAGTGGTTAAAAAAATCACTATGTATTCGGTTTGCTTCAATTCACTCTCAGTTTAGTTGATACGATAATAATTGTAGCAAAGCTCGGTGGGCCTCTGGGCTGTTCCAGTGACGGACGACAATGGAAATGGAATAGTTTCAGCTCTGTCACCACATATCGTGCTTGATTCCTTTTAAGCTCTTTATGCCTTCACTGAGAGTTCCTGCTTGTTCATTGGTTACTTAGGATGGATGATGGCTATGGAGAGGTTGAGGTTCGAATCTCTACTGGGTGCCTCGATATGTCCCTGTGGCTGAACCAGTATGAAGAAAAACGGGTGTGAATTAGGTTTTTGACATCAGCGATATTCGGGCCAATGTCCCTTAGAGGGAGTCAAGCTCTTGACCATGACCGACGTTCTTGATTAACTTTATGTTGAACAAGAGCAGCTCAATTTTCTTGGCACTAGGCCGATGAATTTAATTTTAAATCGGCACAAGATTGGTGACTGTAAACACACCTGAGGAGTAGAAGTACAGTCGGATCACCACAATAAGTACTTTATCAGAGCGCTCAAAGTGTGTCCATTAACTTTCGTGTAGTCATACGCCAAGCTTTGTGTTATTCAACTGTCAATTTTAAGAGCTGCAAGATAATTAATATAGTGAGTGATCTTTGATCAATGTTAGCTAATTTATAAATTTTACTTTCTAATACAGTCAGCTCTGGTTTTAGTGAACTCGGTTGTAGTGAGCATTCGGCTATAGTGAACACAATTCATTAGTTCCAACCCACATACATTTCAATGTACGTATGTTAAAAATTTCGTTTATAATGAACCCTTAACTTAGTGGACAGAAAATTTAAACCTTCAGTAAGAAATGTCATTATAACATTATAATTCTTTAAAAACACAACTTTTTGGTTGTTTAAGTTTGAAGACACCGATTCTCTACCCGAGTTCTTGTTTAGGTAGCACAAAGCTTGACTGAAAGAACGTAATGTGGAGGGGGAGTGGGGAGCTTTGAGTTTAAACAGTCATTGTACTCAATGAACTGCCTGTTTTAATACCTGTGACTGCGGCAAGTAAAGGAAGAACGTCTTTTGAGTTGTATTAATATGACGGGGGTTTCAGGACAGAGAATGGAAGTTTGTGGCCATTTAGTAATGGTTTTCACTAATCTCTTTCTTCGAGAAGGTAAATGAAAATAAATATATATATACTTTTCTACTCAGTTTAGTTTTTTAAGTGCATGGGTAGTGTGGAATCAAGAGTGGAAAAAGCACATACTCTAAAGAAAGATCTGGAAAAATATTAATTTAAACAGTATACAGTAGACAACAGCATATAACAGTGGCGTTTATTCAATGGAAGCAAGAAAAGCTACGCTTCCCTAAAATGTAAAAGGGAATGAAGAAAATAAGAGGGAAATAAAGTTTAAACAAATAATTCTAATTCGAAACCTCTCCAACACGTATACTGAGTTGAGGTAGCAACTCTTCTTTATTTGAGCATGCAGTTCTTTCTCAGACTGACAGGCCAGCCAGTTGGTCTCGCTAGCTCTTTTATTTCATCAATCCTTTATTTCCAGGTCTGTCCGGCCCTCATCGGAGAAAGGGAAGCAGAGTTTACCTAAGCGGTGTATTAACGCATGAGTTCACTATCGTGATTGGTGTACAATCGTAGGTCTAATACCGTTAAAATCTTATTGTTTAGGTTGTTTTTAGCGATATTTATTGTTTCTAGATATAATTATGGTCACTCTATTACAAAATAATATATTTATCACCAATTTAGAGTAAGTTTAGTTTTATTTTACAGAATATTAACGCTTGTTTGATCTTACAAGGGAAGCGGTTTGTTTCTTTGCGTACAGCAGTAGAATGACGAGTGAGTCAATGGGTGCACCAGTGGAAGAGCAAGCTAAGTCAATATTCATAAATTATATTTGGAATCATAATTTTTCGTCCCGGTTTTTTGATCCCCTCCATCTTCAGACAACCTATATGAAATATCTTTGATGTTTCAATACCAATTTTTATGAAAGTGTATAGTAATTTATTATCGGTATGTTGGGTTGGCGGAAAATTATATGTGACATTACTACTTAATTATGATAATGGCGTGTAGATTGCGTGTATAATACATCCAGATTCAAAGCTATTATAAGGCAGGCCATCGGTCATACTCATTTGCGGGACACAACCCAAGAGAGAACTTCAACAATCGTAAATTGACCATTCTTCTTCTTCTTTTTATTTGAGTTAGAACTACAATTTATTATATATATGTATATGTAGTTTAATGATTGAGTAATATTTCTATTATCACAAATTATTTTGTTTTATTCCATGCAAAGTATGTGTCACCCGCCTTTCCTTCTTCCCCATAATACTTTTAACAAAAAAAAACTAGTATGAGCTTCCAGTTAAACTAGAGCCCATCAGACCCCGTTTATTGTAGCCTCATTGCTTCCCTTTGTCCAGAATTGACCACATGCTACTGCCATATAACCGATTTCTTTTTAAAGATTAACTAATATATTTTAATAAAGAGCGATTGTATTTGAACTCTTATTTGGTGTGTCACTATCCTACTACTTTGGTTTTAAAATAATCGGTTTTGGTGAACTCCGGACATAGTGAACAAAATATCTGTGTCCGTAGAGGTTCATTACCAGAGTTGACTGTATGTATAAAAAAATGTTGAGAATTTTCAACTTATATTATTATAGATCTTGACGTTTTATGTGCCCTAGAACTAAAAAAATTAGTTTTTAGCATTTTGTGTGTCCCTCCATCTCTCTGTCAGTTTATATGCTTACCTTGATTTTCTTGTAAATGGACATTTTGGAGCACCATGTTTGAATTTTTTTTGCGGTCAACATTGATAATATTTTACTGTTATTAGTTTTATTTAATATATATTTATAATATTTATAAAAAGCGTCAGTGTCAGATAACAAAACCTGGCGTATTAATACGGGAAATTTTTATTTTTTAGCGCCGCGTCTTACTAACCGTTCGGGTTATAGACTTATGCACTAATTAAGCTAATGGTTTTTAGGTATTAAGAAGGCTATATTATGAGGAAGTGTACCCGCATTAGCGTTGAGGGAAAGTGGAAAATAGTTTTGAAAAAACCTTATTCTCTACTTGGCAAATTCGTGATTAATTGTGTCGTTTTATAACCATTGAGCTTGCGCATTATTATTTCTCCGAGCGGTACACTATTCTACTTGCATTTCTGATGGGAGAAGCAATTATGAGGCTTCAAAATAACTAAACCAATCATAATTTATTTTATAATGTTAGAATGTGACCCTCCTAAAATTACTTTAGCTGTTTAAAGAAGGCTAGATCTATGTTTATTTCCATTCACTTTGATCTAAGAACTGTGATATTATTCGTGAGACGTATTTTAAAATGATCTCATGTCAACTTTTCATAAACTCTTTAGAATGTAAGGGCTTTAATCATATATGGACACCTTTTACCTCCATTATGGCGTGAACTATATTTTAAAGAAACCTTTAATAGCGTGATATTTCTAGACCTCTGCAACGTCTTGAGGTACTCAAAGCACCGGTAGGCGGCCCCCTTTACCAAATGAGCTCCCCTTTGACATTTTATTCTATTAAAAATTAGCTTGGAAATTATTTAAAAAAGGAAAATGAATATTAGTACGATTAAAACACTGTTTATAATATGGGGTTGGAATAAAATATCTTGGTATTTTATTTATATTAAGCCATTTAGTTTGCGTTAACAAAACATTTATATTTAAGTAGCACCTTTCAAAACTATCGTGCGTTGTCAAATGAAATGTTTTATTTATAAATAAAAGTATATTTCAAGAACTATTGAAAATGACATGTTGACGCTGTAACTATCAAGAGTCATAGGGGTGGGGGGGATATGAAAGAGAAAGGAGCCGTGGACAACTAAAGGTGGACACCAATCTTCCCAGACGTTTCCGGCGGGCTTTAGGAAGATTGAAATAAGATACGGCCAGGATTGACTGGAGAAAGTGGCCTGTTGCTGCAATCATGGCGAGATTCTACGTTTTAAACATACACAAAATATTGATTTTTTGCTCTCAACACTGGAAAAACACTAGTATTATTATCTCATTGGCATTGATACCAGTGGCAGCTGCAGCATATGTGAGTTGAATGCTCCACACACGCGGGCGATGTTTTTAAACTTAATTGAGTACAAGTAAACTATTATCGTGTGAGCGACTAGCTATAGGAAGATTCGAGTAGGAAGACAGTTACAAAAGTTACTAATACTACTTTCATATATTCATACGTCAAGTCATTGATCTTATTATGTCTCTTTTGATATAGAGGTCTAGTATCATCAATACCTATAAAATTAAAATAATGATGTAATAAACTGTTATCAATGTATACCAAAAATATTTAAAAAATTTTTTGTTCTCTTTTTTACTACCATAATACAGTGAATATTAACAAAACTAGTAGCAATTCTTAAATATCTTTCGGCAGTAATTTTTTTTGCTTCACATTAGTTTTAGCTGGTTTATAAGCTATAAATAGTGGTTTAATTATTTCAATTCATTACAGTTCACGACTTATAAGGGGTCAAACTTGCTATCCTATCTTTTATCGGGTATTGTATTTTTGTTGATAAAATTAATTCCAGTATGATCCCTCTGTCCTAAATTTTGGGTGGTACAAACACGATAATTATAAGATAGAAAAAAAAAGTCACATGAAATATATTTTATAAATTCAGAGTTAGAAGAGAATTGTGAAAAACATTCACAATTAATGTTTAATATTTACCAGTTGAAGTCAGCACAGTGTTAAAAAAACATAATATTGTATATATAAATACTTTAAAATAATATATTACTATTATTATTAGCACCGTGTATTACTACCCGTTCGGGTTATACGCACTTACTGTAATGTGTAATGGTAGGGTGATTGTGAGATGAAATGGAGGACCTACAGTTTAACGTGGGATCCGAACCACTGTGGAAGACTGGTATTCCACACATTTTCAAGGTTTGTCAGAGGTGAAGGAAGGGTTTGGTAACCAGTAAAGTCTGTGCTGGGACCTAGGATTGAACCCCGGAGCCCAGCACAGAAGTCCGACACCTTACCCCAAGACCACCAGGTCACCTTAAATTAACATAAAACTATAGTAGGTCTACATATTACATGCTATACATAAGTTAAACAAATGTTTGACGAGAACCGGTGAAAGGGCGCGTGGACATGTGCACATATTGTCGCCCAGCAACCGTTAATATTCCCCCGCTTAATCCGAATTTTCGCTAATCCGAACAAGATCCGGTCCCCGTTAGCTTGGATTAACGAGGTTCTACTGCATTCCCGAAACCAGGAAGATAACAATGTCTAGGTGACTGCACGTCGTATTTGCCGTGGTATCTAATTCGTTTACCACTTCGGGATTAGTTAGGTTCTGTACGTAAACACTGCCCTTGAGGATGATGTGTATGGTTACATGAAAGTATTCCAAGTAAATTAAACCAAGAAAATAAAGTAAACCACTAAACTTAAGGAAGAAATAGTTGTGGCGACTGACCTACCAGCCCCGGATATTAAAAGTGGGCATGTGGATCATTAAATGCATTATATTAATGTATGTATACATGATTATTCATTTAATTTTAGTGTATACAAAAATATATTTCAAATTTAAAATGTTAAGAGGTCCACCTCGGTAAGTGAGAGATTGCCACGCAGACGTTCAGATCTAACTCAATATTTAATTATATGATGCTTTATTTCAAAATATGGTTCACGCTAAAATAAGGTATACATATTCCTCAGAGTTATTTTCCTTAATAACTATATTTTTTTAGTTTTAGTAGTATAAAAAAAATGTTAAGGTGTGACATTAGCCCATCTTTAACAACTTTTTAAACATATTTGCCAAGCTATGAGACTAGGCTTGATAAAAAAAAAGATCTTTATATTTAGCTTTCTTGAAGAAAATTTAGACATTTTTTTATAGGTTTACAACAGAAAATTGTAAGATTTTGAGAATTAGCAGTGAGGTTTCTTCTTTACCTTGAGATAAGACGTTTCTTATTTTTCTTTCCCTTCTTTCCTATTGGCAGGGCAAAGACAATTGTATGTGAAGGGCAAAAGGGAGTAAATTCTTAGACAGAATAGAAAAGTAGTTACAGAAAATGACACAAAACATTGTATTTTAAGAAGTGGGGCCTGGGAATGATTGATACTTTCACGCTGAGCGATAAACTATTTATTAAGAGTAAGAAAGACACGTTAGTTAATGGAAAAATCACCTAACTGTCTTGATAACTACTGGCAGTTCCAAACAGCATATTGTTCTCCTGTTATTTTAAACGTTGTGCTTCATTTGTGTGTCGGATTATAATTTTACGCCTGTTTGTCTCAAATTAATATAATCATGAAAATATAACCAGTCAAAAGGAGGGATATCTATGTTTGGGGTAGGTAGTACTAATGAAAATACGTGGATTTAATAATTCTACTTAGTTCAGGGAGTAAGGATCGATTGCTTACTTCTTAATCTCAAATAATAATAATTATTATTAGCACCGCGGTTTGTTACCCGTTCGGGTTATAAGCACAGTCTCAAATAAAACGATACATTGATTACGGTTTTTAGAGGAGTTAAATGTTAGATAGAGTAAGGAACCACATTTGATTGTATTTTCCAATATATCGGGACTTAGATTGGCACACAGTAAGCAATGTATAATTAATTTGGCTACAAGCTATTATCTACACACTACAGGCAATTCACGTGGATTTTAATCGCTAGATAATCCTCTAGATTTTAAGTAGTGGCATTGGTTATATTATCAGAAATAATGTGTTTATAATTTGAGAAGCTTTGTTTTACTTTACACGATGTAAAGGGACCAAATTTCAAATTTGCCTTATACGAAGATTTTTGATTTTGATTTTTTAGCACCGTGTCTTACTACCTGTTCGTGTTACACGCTATGTATTAATTGCAATAATGTGTTAGGGATTAGGAAGGCTTAGTTTAGAGGAAGTACGCCCATATTTGTGTCGAGGGAAAGTGGAAAACCATTTAGGAAAAATACCCTCAGTTCACCCAGCTGGGATCGAATCTCGATCTCCCCGTCTTTGGCAATATTGTCTATTGCGAGAGTAGCGCATTAGACCAGGCGGCCACTGAAGTGGGTCCTAGGATATTAAAGTTTTCTCCTGCAGCAGCATCTTGTTTCTTCCCAAGATGCGTGCCACTGCTCCCATTGTCCTTCACCCGGGATTTAGTTGTAACAATCTTTCCAGTTTGGTTGTGATTCCCGAGGCAACAGATCCGGTGGCTTGCTTCACGCCCTCTTGTATTTTACACATAATCTTCGATGGGCTTCTGGGGCTGTGATGGTCTCAAGCAGATGGTTGAAATAGCACTTCAGATAGGCCAGATCAACCACAACAGTGCTAGAAGATGTCGCAGACTTTGCCTCCCTTATTGAGATATAGGGCCAGTTTCATAGTCAAATTTAGTACGCCTCAAGTGCGGCGCTACACTAAGTACATGACGACACCTACCTAAACCAGAATGGAATGGGCCAGTTTCCTATGTGAGAACGGCCCATTCCATTCTGGTTTAGGTAGGTGTCGTCTTGTATTTAGTGTAGCGCCGCACTTGAGGCGTACTAAACTTGACTATGAAACTGGTCCAAAATCCTCCTCATAAAATGTTTGGATTACCTAAAGTTAAGAATCAATATTTAAATACTGAATAAACTATAATATGTCCGAGAAAATTATTTCAGTCAATAAATCAGTTCACATTAGCTTTTTAATCAGTTTTTATAGATACGGATAACAGTGTAGCATTTGGTATGGACACAATACGAATACAAATAAATTAATATTGTTGTTTCAATTTACAGCTGCTAAAATGATAGTGGGAAGCATAAATTCCGATAACCACGAACAAGTAAAAAAAAAGTAGTTTAGTAGGATAGCTAATGAAAAAAGAACAACCATACATGGGTAGCCAATTCTTAATACCTTCCATTCTGTTTATTTGATAAAGAATAATACTACTTACTATGAGATGGAATAGTTATTGTTTTTCAAATATTCTAAGCAAATTTTGAATCATATTATTAAATTTAACGATTTTATCTATAATGAAACCTAAATTTTTGGCGCATGCTTGCAGTAGATAGTTCTTCTGTCGGTCGTGAAATTGCCATCAGCACCTATCCATTGATTAAATAAAGCGCCTTTATTTGTTTTTTCCGAGGGTATTCTCACCACACGTATTATTACAAAATTTTCAACAAATGAAACTGCAGAGAAACTATTTGACTTTAGAAGAAAAAAAATACACAGCCACGATAAAGGAATGGTGCGTAAACACATTGATAAACTATCGGAATATCCAAAAAAAGGCACCATGCCATCAAATGTCCTCTGCACCCTGATACAGTCCTCTGGAATTTACGCTCATTGGAGAATATTTTTCAAGGGTCAATTCCCAACCCTACTCCAAAAAATTATGCTGCAATTTAACATTTATCAGAAACTGAACTTTCTCTTTCAACTCAAAATGCATCTTGTATGTAAAAAAGAGAGGATTAAGCTGAAATAAGAACTTTAGGGCACTAGTTCATAAAATTGTCAAAAATCAACAGAATATTTAATTATATGCACTTTAAAATTAATATATTCTCTTAGTAATAACATGAACTGCACGTATATCTCAGCTACCTATATTTTACGATCAAGGAAAATAAAAGTCAAATACGCAAAATCCAGTCCGTAGTGATGACCTTCTAGTTTGAGGACGAATAGAAACCTTGAAATACCCGTTGAGTTTTTCTGGGGGATGAGTGCGGAGAGGGGGGAATTGAACTCTGGCCTTACAGAACCATCTCAACCAGTGTTTACCGCCAAATTTACCCCCGCCAGGCGCCAACACAAGTGGGACAGAACAGGAACCGGTCCAAACAGACGGGAACAAATTAAAGCTAAATGTGTAGTTGGACCACGGAAATTTTGGTATTTTCTAACAATTGAAAAAATAATTAATAAACAAAAAATTCATTGCTTCTAAACTGAGCATATATAGCCAATATCCCCTGAACCAAATACGGCCATTATTTATCTCTAACTATGATGCAATCGGGAACACTACACCATAGCAGACTCATTAATACTAAACAGATATTTTTTAGTCGATCTCTTTGCCCCAAATTTGGTCCATACACTGTATAAGATGGGAGAGAGGAGTGACAAATGCATGCTATTACTCGAATAATCTATAAACCAAGTCTTTGAAAACAAAACTGTTGGCAAGTGGGGGTGACACTCACGTGGGCCTAATGGTCGCTGAGCAGTCAGGACCTGCTTTCATCATAAGCAAACATATTTTTAAAATCAATAACTGAATCTTGATCCAATCCTATTTTAATAATCCCAGTTCCTTAAGAAATGGAATAGCTGTACATGTGATATCGGATCGCATACGCACCCTGTTCAATACAGCAATAACGCTGAGTAAATAATTAATTAAATTTACATAAGTGATTTAAATTATAGCCTGATAATACTCGTAGGTATCATCAACCTAATCAGTATAATATCAACACGCGAGAGTGGTGAGAAAATTCTATAATTAACTATCCCCGCATGTAATGAGCCCATGTTATTACAAAAGTAGCGCCCTTCACGGGGCATAACTAGTGGACAATAACATAATACCCTCTTTCCTCCTTTTGTTTAAGAGTCTGCTGACATTTCAAACTGTTTTATTTTTATTGTCAAATCACAGGTTAGGTTGATATAGCTTTTCTGCAACCACGAGCTATTCCTCACCTACCTGGTATCACGACTAACCTTATCTCATTTATCCTCGTTGGGGTTCGAATTCCTGCTGGGTTCACTCGAGGAAGGGATAGGAGAGGTTCCAAATTAAATCCTGATGGTGGTGGTTGGTTTTACCACATTCTATCTCCAAGCGAATCCAAATGCGTTTCCTCTAATCTAACCTTCATATCTCTCCCTATCCTTTAGATCAAGTGGTTAGTTATTTTATTGCTCTACGTCATATTACCCGTCACAGTCACACGCATATTTAGCACTCATGAGAAAGGAAGGAGGAAGGTAGAATTTAGATAAAATGTTGTGTGGAGAAAGTGTGACAAGCCATTTTGAAAATAAGCTCGCTCAGTACGCCTGAGTGGGATTCAAACTCTGACCTCCCTGTCACTAGAAAAACCAAACTAAAGGAAACTGACACCTTTATCTGTGTGGCCATCGGTGCAATCTTGGTCGCTTATAGCCTTTAGGTTAACTTACAACTCTAAACAGTATTTTACAATTTTTTTTATCACCGCGTCTGACTAACTGTTCAGGTTTTACGCATAGTTATTATTATTATTAGCACCGCGTCTTACTACCCGTTCGGGTTATACGCTTTAAGTGCTAATTACTCTAATGGGTTAGGAATTGGGAAGATTGAATTAGAGGAAGTGAACCCGAATTTGCGTGGAGGGAGAGTGGAAAACCATTTAAGAAAAAAACCTCAGTTCACCCGACCGAGATTCGAACCTCGATCTCCCCGTCTTCAGCAGTCGAGCTCGACACGACAAGCGCGTTAGCCAACTACGCCACCGAGGTGGGCTTGAAGAAGTGTACCCGCATTTGTGGGAGAGTGAAAAACTATCTAGAAAAATATAACGTAGGCCTACACCTGAACGAGATTAGAGCCCTGATCTACCTGTCATCGGCAGCCTAGTCTATTGTGAGAACAGTGCCTTAGATCATGCGGCCACCAAACCAGGACTAAAAGGTTTGCCCTCATGGCTTCTGACTATACATCGTGTAAGATATGCAACTGGTCGAACGAGCTAACTAAAGAAAGGAGTAATAGCAGTCAGTGAAATGTAAAAGAGAAAGATACAGTGAGGCAGGTCGACTGGTCCAGCCACGGGGCCGAGGGATAGAGAAGCTGAGGTTGTGGCGCGCGTTCTCACGCAGACTTTGTCAAGTTGACGGCCAAGGTCGTTCAAAATCGGGGTCACAACGGACATATCTCACGCACACAAGCGTCTGCTACGATCCACACCGGGGAGCAAAGCCGTCTAGTCCGGTTCTCCGGTGACGGGGAGGTCGGGGCTCGAATCCGGGCTGAGTGCCCTGACTACTCGGTTGATGTGTTACCAAATGGTTTTTCACTATCTCTTCAAATTAATGTGGGTACACTTAATTTAAATTTTACCTTTATAATCCCTACCCCATTAGTGTAAATATTCAAACATACCAGTAGTAAAACGAGGTTCAAAACATATATTAAAGAAGATTGTTAGGCTTTTACGCTTACACTTTAAAATGTCGGTGAGTATAGAATGTGACAGAGTCACAACATGGAACGAGCATAAATACATGGACTTACCATCTGTCTCCATTTGGCTGTTCTACAAGGCTCCCCGCACACAAAAACACATTTCTTCACACTCTCTAGGTGGGACACTTTCTGTCTATTTTTATATTTAAGTTATTTTTATCAAAATTCCGTTTGGGGCAACGATGTATCCAAAATTACGTTTGGTACCATATAAATTCATGATTTAACTTTATTTAGTGTATAGTTTGAGACTGCGTTTTGTAGAAGTCATGGCAGTACAGTTTGGGGACATAAGAATATTTTGTTTAGGCTAACGTTTCTCAATCCGCTTCACGGATTGTTTCGAACCTTCAGTACCGTCATGGATAGGTCAAGTTATAGTCATCCTTTGTTCTGACTTGGGTTGGTCAAACCTGGGGCCGCGAGCCCGGGGCTGTAGTGTATTTATAGGGTTAATTGCTAGGTTATGCTGTTTTTATGATGCTTATGAATAATGGCTCTTGGTCCCATTTTTCGTGCTTTACAATGGCGGTGATGATAACCTTCTTTGAGAATTTTCTCCTTTTGTAAGTTATTGGGGAGCCCCCGGTGACGAGTAATCTGTATATTGTGTTTATTGCTTGCTCGCGGGTTATTGTTGCTACATTAAATTTATTATCATTAGACATTACGGGTATTTTTGTGAAGGTCAAGTTAATTGTTTGTGGGTCCTCTTGGCGGCCATCTTTTACTTGGGGTCATCCCCCATTATTTCATTGTGTATCGTTATTATTGTTTGTGCGCCTAACGCTGGGCTTGTCCCACTCTCTACTCATCGAGTTTTGTTCCTATTAATGTTAATAAATAAATAAACTCTCTTGTTACCAACCTGACTTTGATTTGGGATATAAATAAAAGGGGGGGTAGCAAGAAAATGGTTATAAAGTAATAGTTCGAAAGACCTAGAGATTTAGCTATTATTACAAGACTGCGCATCATATCTAAGACCAACAAGATCAACTTGTAACACACTGTCTTCAAATAAAGTTACGGTCATAAATACGTATATTTCGGGTTTAGGGTGGGAAAGAACCTTGGAAAAAAGCCACCCACGTATGCTCTGTCTAGTAATAGTAAATATGAGCTGCAACAGTGGTTCTAATGGCTTCACGCCTGCAGAAGTGGTCGTAAAATCTAAGGGATCTTGCTTGTAATAAACTGAATCTCCGACAAGGGGGAGGTCAAGGCTGAAATCTCAGCCGGGTGTACTAGGAATAATTTTCCAAATTTTAATTCATCATTGTGGTTTTTCCATTATCCATTCACGCTAAGGATGATGCATTTCCTCTGAGCTACCCTTTAAATCCTTAACTATTTAAACAAAGTCATAAATAATATTTAAGTTCAACGTACTTATAAAAATACATCACATCAACCGATAAAGGTTGGTCTCATCCAACAGAGGGAGGAGCAGTAGTGAGGCATGCACAGTCTAGGAGTAATAGGTCTATTTATATTAATTAAGTTGTTAGGCAGTGAACTCTAGTGAGAATAGGAATAACTAGCAATTCAATTGATTTATTTGCTTATATTAATACACCTCTATTTTATTTTATTTTGTACCACATCTTACTACCTCTTTGAGCTATCCGCATTTAATTATACTAATGTGTTGGAAATAATAAAGGTATACTCTAGATGAAATGTAACAACGTTTACGTGGCAGGAGAGTGGGGAACCATTGTAGGAAAAAAAACCTCACTTTACCCAACCAGTAATCAAACCTCAACCTCCCCATTACAGGAAAACCAGACTCGATGAACTTGACGCTTAGTACGCGGGCCCACAGATGCGGATGATAAGCATCTTACTGCCCTATTAGGCTACATGCAGCTTGCACCAACTACTTATATAATCATATTCTAGAGAAGGGGTCCCCAATTACTTTTGATGGAGGTCCGCTTTAAAAACTCGACACACTTTCGTAGTACAGCAAAATTTTAACAGTGCTAGCCATCCACGTCCATTACCCGCCTAGCACCGAGATAGCATAATCATTTCTTCTGTTTATCGCTATCTCGTCAAGGTCCTTAAACAGTTTCTGTGATCCGGATGCGGACCACGGTCCGCCATTTGGCAACCACTGTTTTAGAGTTTATCAGAAGAATGGATTCCTTAAGGTAGTGAGCAGACAATCTCATCCTAAATGCAACCGGCCAAGAATGAACCACTGTATCCTAGAACACACTAGAGCACTCTTACCAATGCAGCGAGCTATTTATTCCAGCCATTTCCCCCGGGAAATCATTTGAACGAGTAAAATTCTTGAAGCACTTTCACATGTGAACCAAAACATCTGCACCACGGCCCGCGGCAATGTATGGTGTCAGTAACCTGCAGTGATAATATACTAGATTATCACGGGGAGGATATGGTCATTACACGCATTTAATGACACACAGCATCTCTTGAGACCACATTGGAGCACACATACACATCAAGAGGGTAGAGAAAGAATCGATCAAGTCGCATTCAATACAAATAAAAAAAAGACACATTTTTTAAATTTATCCCGGACAGGATCACGCGAAGAGAAATATCCTCCCACCGCTGTATTCACGGCAGTTACGAATCTATAAAACCACGAAAATAATCATCGATTATCTTAAAATGATTTTAGTGACTTTTTTTTTTTTACGAATAGTAATCTCAACAGTGATTGAATATTTGTCATGGGCATTGCAAAATTGAAACAGCATTATTTTTTAAATTTGAAAAGTTCCCGTTATAATGCTAATAGGCTTAATATATAAATATTTTTTTTATAATAAATTGTAATAAGTTTATTACTTTTATTTACATCCTACAAATTTTGTAAAATTACTGCGGCTGTTTTCAGTGCACGTTGGTCCCGTCGGCTGAATATTTTGTGCGATGTCTAGAAGTGGTAAGTCTAATCTCGAACCCAACCCTGCTAGGATGTACCCTCAGTTTAAAATGGAGCAGCACCGCGAGAGAACCACCAGTAAACTAAACTTGAAAGTATCTTTAATTGACTGTGAGTTATGTGATTCTTGACTGTAACCTCCATGTTTTTCAATACTAATCTCTCTTCATCTCTCTGCTCCAAGCGTTTTAGAAAACTTCGCTCTATGCTTCCATGTCGAGAGGGAGGGGAAGTGACGTCACCGTTCACGTTTCCGCTGCATAATTAGTTCGACTATTTGGGATATATTACTTTTTTTTTGCACCGCATCTTGCTACACATTTGAGTTATCCTTATTGTATGTTACAAGAGACAACTGTCTTCTTCTTCTTCTTCTAAAAAAAAGTATTTAACGTGCGTTTTATGAGCCAATTGATTATTTATTCACACAGTTTGAAAAATAATTTAACTCATAAATACAAACGTCACCAAGTTCTCCAGCTTTGATCTATCATTGTAAAAGGGGACTCCCCTGTTTCACCATTGAATCAAACCCAAGACCCTTAGTTCATTAGACAGACACGTTACTGACTGAACTAATTTATCAGAATTTATATATAGTTGCAAGATATGGGTTTAAGTTGTAGGATTGGCTACATAACTGGTAGTATATAATTTGATCCGGGGTTCAATTCTAACAAACTGCATTTCTTGACTAGAAATTTTTGTTAATTTTATTTCTAAATCCTCCCCCCACCCCTTCTTACTACTAGGACAAACAATCGGAAAAACTATACCTATGGGGTAGGGATGAGTAAGGTAGACTTTAAAGAAAATGTACCCACACTTGAGTGGAGAAAATGTAAGCTACTATTTAGGAAATATCAGCAGCGATACACCCAGCTGGCATTCAACACTTAAACTCAGTTAGAACAGATAACATGAAAACGATGCTTTTACCCGCCTGCCTATTGATGCCAGATATAACGGAAATCCTTTAAAAACACCTGAAAGAGTAGGGCCTACTAAAAGAAGATGAATGAACCAAATATATTGATTATTTAGGTGTGACAAAACTGGCCGTTGCGCAAAAGCAAGAACTGCAATATTTAAAATAAAATCAATTTGATGAGTTTTATCTCAAAGGTTGTAGTTTTAAATGCTTCCAGCTGTTATATCTTTAAAAAAAAACAGGTTCTGTAAAATGGGCCTGCATGACTCACGTGATTCTGGCGAAAACGACTGAGACAAATACGTGACTTTCATGTACTTTTACTACACGACCAAGAAAAATAACGGAGAAAGACGTATGCAAGAATAGTAGAAACAAAACAAACAATAATTATAAAGTGCAAATCAAATTTGTTCCTACAAGTAGTAACTGATTAAAGAAAATTAAAATATTTTAATCACAAAATAATAAAACAAAATGTTTGTATATAAATTAATTATAATTCGACAAACGAATCACACCCAGATCCTTCCTATTTGCCATATTGACATGGTAAAACCTATCACTAGACATATTTAGAGTAGTTCGTCTTGCATATTCATACAAATCACTCTTTATCTCTTATGTCACTCTTGACAAGTAGTAGTGTATAGTTTGTCACCTCACTATATACCACAAACGTCATTGGACGCTGAACTTCGTCGTTCAAATTACTGGTACAGTAGACTACACGCACATATAAAGTAACAAACTAAACAAACCAATGCAAAAATAGTAAATATTTAAGTTAAGATAAAGTAACAAACTAAACAGCTGTTTAGTTTTTACTTTATCTTAACTTAAATATTTACTATTTACAGCTGTTTAATTTGTTACTTTATCTTAACTTAAATATTTACTCTTTTTGCATTGGTTTGACTCAGACCTGATTATGGCGTAATAACCGAAACATGTCATCCAGCCAAGAGTAGCAACAAATTATAAGTAGAGGAATTAAAATCACACAGATAAGGAACGTTACTTTAATTCAAACCTTTCAAAACGTCAAAAAGTTTCCTTTTTGGTTACACTTCTTTCATAACTATCAATTACTTATTTATATGATCTGTATTTAATATACAACTGATTAAAGCATAACCTGGATGACACATATGTTATTTCCATTAAATCTCCAATAAATCTTGTCTTCACAGTTAATACAAACAAATTTTAGAAATCATTTGACTCAAATAACAAGTCTCTAACATTAAATCCTTTACACTCATTTATTAATTATGTGAAATATGTTACTTGTTAAGTCTTAACTTTCATTTTAATATGTTTATTATTGATTTTATACTGTTAATTGTTTTTTACATGTATAAGTTTCATGAATAATAACCTAGTCAACTATTTTAAACTTTATATAAATCATCTTTCTACTGTCATTGTTCAAATATCTTAAATATTACAGAATATGTCTTCCTTGTCAACATATTTTCAAACTATTTACTAGCATAATTAATCACTCAACTAATAAGTTCATTATGGTTGGCATACAAATTTACCTATTATTTTTTGTTAAGTCATAACCTTCATAAAACCTAGTATTTTTTATCTCAAGTATTCATATTTCTAAAGTCTTTAAATTATAATATTAATAAATCTAATCTAGTCAATTTGCTAGTTTATATTTTTCATTGCTTATCAATTAATCCTTTAATCTGCTACTACTTACTAGTAGTGCTTCGCACATATTTACTTTTACTTATTTTATGCTAATTAATTTAAGAACTTTATTACTTAACAAATTCAACGATTATTTTTTAGAAATGTTATTGTACCTGTTTTATTTAACTTAATTTCTTGATATATTAGTTTTTCTTTGAATAAATCATCTTCGTGTTTTTTCTTAATTTATATTGTTCAATTGACCAAAGAAGTTGTATCAATTAATATAATGAGCTGTTCCATACAAGTACGTTCCTTATATTACATAAAAAAACTATTTAAAATATATGACTAAGGTTGGATTTACATTAAATTTATTCACATTTGGGTGAAAGGAGATTAGGAAACCATTTAGAGAACTCAACGCCCAGTTCATCCAGCAGGGATTAGAGCCTCGACCTCTCCATCAATGGAATATCTTTCAAACCAAGACTGACGCATCTGTATGTGTGTCCAGTGGTGGGAATGATAGATACAGCAATAGCTTAGTTTTAGTTTTGCCCTGTTTACTTTTTGGCTTTTGTATTATTATTACATCAATTTTGTGGAATATAATATGGCGGAAAATAAAAATGAAAATAATATTAACAATAATAAGTAGTTTATAAGAGCCGTTCAGTATTTAAGTGGTTAGCAAAGGGAGCTCGAGTTAATGCTAGGGTTAGAACTCTGACATTGTTGAAAAGAATTGAGTAGTAACTAATAAGTTCATGTTACCTTGATATTACACTATCTGGGATGCGCCATTTAGCTTACACTAAGATCGTAGTACATTTATGTTTTTAAAATATATATCTATTCATTATTTGTATGTTTAAAACAAGGTCTTCTTACGATTTGCTCAAATTACTAAGAATTTGGATCGTAACACTGAGGAAATTCACCTTCATTTGTAAAGAAAGAATGAAAAACTACAATGAATATCACACCAATAGCAAACCATTCTAGTGTACCCTGCTGGGATTTGAAGCCTTGACATCCCTTTCATTGGTGATCAAATGCAATGCATACTTTAAACCCCTCGATCATCACTGTGGTAATTTTGATATAATATAGCTCTGTAATTTAGAAAGTTTGGGGAAATTACCAACTGTAATTAAGTTCTTTAAGACGGACAGGATGTATATAAAATAAAATAAAAAACCTTTGCGTTAAACGAGTTTTGTTTTTTGATCGAATGTGTATACATAAAGCCGGAAGGAAATGAGAATAAAGAGCGAGATTTGAATTTAAAATATTATTATTATTATTATTATTATTATTATTATTAGCACCGCGTCTTACTATCCGTTCGGGTTATACGCACTTACGCTAATGTGTAATGGTAGGATTATTGTGAGATGAAATGGAGGACCTACAGTTTAACGTGGAATCCGAACCACGATGGAAGCCTGGCATTCCCCACCTTCACAAGATGTCTTGTCAGAGGTGAAGGAAGGGTTTGGTAATCAGATAAATTTGTGCCGGGACCGAGGAGACTTTAAAATAAATCAACACTTTATCACAATCATCGATAAAATGTTGATTTAAAATAGTTCATAGATATTTTAGAATTAGTAAATGTGTTTAAAAAAACATGACAGACGGGTCAGATTAAATCTGAACCTTAATTCCCAATTCTCATTTTATAACGAATCCAAACACACATAAAGCTTACTACTATAAGAGGTCAACTTTCTCACATGAACCTTTATTTTATTCACGACTTACGACCCGTCTGCATTAGCCAAATCTAGCCATACAAATGGGTTAGAGATAGTATTAAATTAAGTGTTTTAATTAATTCCGACGTGTGGGTTAATGGCTCCACTTTTCTCCATATTTCTCCTTGGCGCCTCTCCAGCCACGCTGCTTCCTCCTAGAGCACACACTTCCGACAACACGAGTCACGTCATGCGGGCATTGTATGCATTGTGAAGGGGGGAAGGCTGTTCGCCAACACAGCCAATCAGTAGTGGCCTGCCATTGACTTTCTTTTTATCGTTATCTATCATTTGGTATTTACAACATAAAAAAGGTCAGGATGTACAGGATTATCTAGAAGGAGCTACGGTATTTTAAAATGTCATACTTGGAAGCATAAATATGATGGGTTTGTGGGAAAATGTTGCGAAACTTGCCAATTTTAATTCCTTTCGATACTTTTAAATGTGATTAGATTTTGCTACTATATCTATCCATCAAATATATATGTTTTAGTGGATCATTTCTTACTACCCATTCGGGCTGTTCGCATGATTACACTAATGGGATAGAGATGAAGTTAGAATATACAGGAAATGAACCAGCATCTGGGGTGGGGGGGGGATAGAAGGATAGTGTAAAACCATTTAGTAAAAACAACCCTCACTACAACCGTTTGGGTTTCTAGCCCCAATCTCCCCGTCACCAGCAATCCAGTCTAATAGAGGATTGATGTGTTAGAGTAGAATTTTCAATCACCGATGTGGGTCACACGATATTAAACTTCAGTCCATTTATTGTTATTACAGATACAATCTAGTTTTAAATGCACTAACATCATAATTGGTGGGCACACAAACTAAACATCAAGCTCATTTAATTTGGTTTGCTAATAAAGAGGAGGTTAGGCCCCTCTGAAGTATCTAATCCTAACCGGCTCTCCCTCTCACTCTACACAAATTCGAGTACATTTCCTATAACAGCTGGTTTTTCATTCCTACATTTGTATATTTTTTAAGCACCGTGTCATACTACCCTTTCGGGTTATACGTTTATGTACTAATTACGTCAATGGGTTTAGGGCTTAGCAAGGTTATATTTATAGGAAGTGTACCCTCGTTTGCATGGTGGAAGAATGGAAAACTATTTTGGAAAAACCACCCTCAGTAAACAAGACCGAGATTCAAACCTTGATCTCCCTTATGTATCCCTCGTTTGCCCTGTAAGATAGTGTTTCCCAACCTTTTTTTGATAGTGACTCTGAATATTTTCCCGGCCTGACAACCTATAGTGCCATTACATAAAGTTTCTATTTCTTATGATTTTCACATTAGTGTTTATTAAATTTATTTAATTGAATTAATTCAAATAATAAAAACAAGACTGATTTTTAATAAAAATGTGACTTTATTACAATGTTAGTTAAGTGACCAAAAATAGACTATTTCAGTGGCTACTATTATACTGGTTCATTCTTGGGGAGAGATATTTTGAGCTTTTATTTTGTATCGATAGATATTATCAACTAAATTGAATCCATTTAAATAACTTTTTTAACCTTACAAATAGAAATTTATACATATTATTGAAAAAAGAATTGGTGATAAAACAGAGTTTTACAGCGACAACCATGATGCAGCTTCATTTTGTAGGTGAGATTTTCGAATTTGAGTCCTATATTGTTGGACAGAGTACAACGCAAATCATTCTGAGAATATTGATAGTTACAATACCTGAAAATCCTTGTTCACAGAAGTACGCCAGACTCATATACGCTCATATACTTTCACAAAACATACAAATTGTATTTTTTGTCGCTAGAATCTTTCAAATTTTACTAAAAAAAAGATTCGGATTTAACCCCCAAAAATGCGTTGTGAAATATGCACGTATACACCCTTTCACAAAAAACTTATCTTTGCTATTTAATCCTTTTTTATATATATGTATTTACACACATTTTTAATAATCAAATAAATGTATAGTAAAATGCAATAATGAACTTTTTAAGTAAATATTTTTATTTGAATTATTTTCACATCTTTAGAGAGGGGTTCCCTTTAATTCCTCTCCAGGGTATTATGAGGGCCACATTATCAGTTAGCGCCGGCAGTATTTGGCTCGCGGGCCGCCAATCGGACCACCACAATTGTGTAAACCATCAACATATGTCTGCTACCTTTCAGGGTGGGTGGAGTGTACGTACGTAGGAAAACTTGTGACTGTACACCTTGGAACTTTTTAAAAGCTGTTCTATCTATTATAAGCAAGACCTGTAATCGTCGTCCCCAACAGCTGTTCAGACCACAGTGTCGGACAGTGAATAATAGTCCTTACAACAATATAGTGAGAAAGTTTCAATTATTTCCGGTTAAAATTGGGCACGTGGCTCTATTCTCGCTCATTAATCACTGCCTACACGTTAATGAGCATGTGCGCCTGACAGACATACATAGCCAGAACTTAACAGAGTTAAAACAAGTCATTGATTGATTATTTACCCTCACAGGGGGGGCGGGGGGAGGGAGGAGGAACACTGACAAAGGAGTCGGTCTCGTCTTGACTGGTTTGCTCATGATGGGGAGGTCGGGTCTCAAATCCCGTCCAAATGTCTTTAGGTTTTTTCCTGAGTTGTTCCTCACACTCACTCCAAGCAAACGTGGGTGCAACTTCTACAAATTCTAGCTTCATCATCTATACCACATTCGAATAACTAAATGCGTATAGCCTGGCCTGGTAGTAAGTCACGGCGAGACCCGTTTCACAGTGATTAATTGACTTATATATTGCATATTATATATATATATATATAGTTAGTTAAAACACAAGATTACCTGCTTTAGTGGACGCATGGCTTAAGGCGTCAACTACTACTAGGGTGAACTATCCCACCACGCAAATGCCGATACACTTTTTCTTAATTCAACTTTCCTCATCCCTTTATGATTAACGAAATTAGTACATATGTATATAATCTGAACATATATTTAGGATGCAGTGCTAAAAAAAACCAAACCAAAAACCAAACGTGCCTGACAGCTTACTGCCTTTGCAATAAACAGCACTGGTGTAACCTGCCCCATTCCCTGCTATAAGCATAACAATGCTTTTAATATACAAGGAATATGTTAATATTCCCTTTATATAAATACCTCGCAGCAAAGAAAAAGTGTCGCATTAAACACAATATTTATCTAAAAATGAATGACAGCGACAAAAATACCGGAACGACAAACTTGTTGTTCGTGTGAATCGGTACGGTCTTAAAATGTATCGTATGAAAAATTGAAGTTTCCCTTTTCATGATTATGAATATTAATGATTAAGGAACAAAGGGTTGTTTAAGTTCTTGGTTATGTTGGTTTATCAGTATTGTGCCGATACCATAATTTGGCTCAAAAAGTGCATGTTTTTAATACCTCTTAACAACTAACATCAGTATGAATTGCCATAAATTAAGTGTTGGCTCAGAAAATTTCGAGTATAATCCATAAATCACGCAGAGCGATATTGCTTGAAAAATAACACGAAATATGTTGATAAACTCGTTGCATAGTAATGAGTATAATTTTTTAGTCATCACGACACCACCATTACGCTTTAATGCAACAGATTTAAGTGGTTTTATAGCATCATCAACCATATAATTTGCACATTATTAGTGCAATTCAACTCACATTGCTCAACCTTTGCTCCAGAGGTCTACAACCTCGTTTGAACCACGGACCATATTTTAATCGTCGAAAGCTTTGACGAACACATCTAATACATATATTTTTGTATAATGTGCGTGTTTTATATTTTACTTTAATCCCTAATTTATTTATATCAATAAAAATCCCGTTTGAAGCATTCTAAACTAAATCAATATCTAAGGTTGATTTCGGCAGTGCTGCTACACGCTCGTACCCTTCCATTAGATCATATTGACAATATTATTAATACTGGTGTGTAACATTCACTTCCAGCAAAGATAAGGAAGATAATTTTTCCGAAATTAATTTCCACCCTCCCTCCTCGCAAATACGTTCCTCATCTCTGCCTCATTAGTGTACATAAAAAAACGCACAAGCTATCACATAAAACAAAAAGAAAAAAGTTTAGTTTTATGATGAATTATTATTAAATTAGTTGAAACTAAACCTTTTTATTCTTGAACCACTTCATAGTACCCGTTCGGGCTATCCGAATATCTACAATAATGACGTAAGAACGAGGTAGGTAAAATTCAGAAGAAATCTGCGTTTATTTGGGTGAAAAACTGTAAACTTAAGGGTGTCGGCTACTTGAAGGAAAATATCATTACATTGCAGTATTTCTCATGGAAATGGAGGCTCTTAAGATTCAAAACCACTAAAACATACCTCAATTATCTTAGCTTGTTTTGTTGTGATTTTGGTAGAAAGGTACTTTATTTGTCCTAACCATTTGCTTTAATCTCAGATTTACAACATTTTGCATGAAATGTCCTTGAAAATTATCTAATTTTTTTATGGTGGGTTATCTATTTTTTACCTAAGTGCTTCTAGTATTTTAAAAGTGTCTGGATTCCACGAAAGTTAACAGTGTGCTACAACTCCTTCTTGCGCAATCGTTGCCCTGTGAACTGTACTTTGTACAACCTTGCTTCAGTTTATTTCTAAGCAGCCTAGGTGTTTATTCTTTAAACATTATTTTTTATCTAGGACCATTGAAATGAAAGCTTGATCAATGGAAAGTTACGTAAACGTGTGAAAATTAAAGATTGTAAAAAGCCAGCATAGCATTGGTGTGATACGGGTAGGTTTTAAGGCAGTGGTCGGAAAATGAAACGCCTACTGCAGCCCCTGGATTAATAACGGGTTTATTCTAAATCTGCGTTTTTCAACAATTTACTGCAAAACACTTAGCGCAAAGCAACATTACGGTCTCAACTACTTTAGCTGACTCATGCGAGGTTCCACAATGCAAATTACTACTAACGTCATTTTATAGACCTTTCATTTCAACATTAATATTATTTTGAAAGTGTTTGTTGATAAAGTTAAATCTAAGTCAATAATAATAAATAAAAATACTAGTAATAAGATATTATTATTATTATTATTATTAGCACCGCGTATTACTAACCGTTCGGGTTATACGCACTTACGCTAATGTGTAATGGTAGGGTGATTGTGAGATGAAATGAAGGACCTACAGTTTAACGTGGAATCCGAACCACGGTGGAGGCCTGGCATTCCCCACATTCACAAGATGTCTTGTCAGAGGTGAAGGAAGGGTTTGGTAATCAGATAAATCTGTGCCGGGACCGAGGATTGAACCCCGGCCGCCAGCATAGAAATCTGACACCTTACCCTTAGACCACCAGGTCACCATAATATTGTATTGGAAATAATAAATTTTTAAAACAGAATTTTATCCTTATAAACATAAGTACTTTTATTTTAAAATTATTTAAAAAATTCGATTTACGATATCATTGTTACGTGTAGATAAATTTCCTAAACAATAGGTTAGGAAACAGCAAACATATTACTTTTGATGAAATAATATTATTTTGTTATTATTCTTTCCATATTTTTTTTTATTATTAGCTTAAATATAACACATTTGTTAACTAAAAGCTGTAAAATAATATGAATGTTGAAATAAAGGTTTGGCTATAAGATAGCATCACTAAATTACATTGCGCTCTCTCGTATAACGAAACAGATAACGTAACCAAGTCAGTAATTATGCTTTGCGCTATGAGTTTCTCAGTGCATCGTTGAATAACACAGATTTAAAAGATGTCAGTAATCTGATTACAGAAAGCTATTCAGGCATGAATCATCTTTCCCTTCTATCTGAGAAAGAACATTTATGGCCGTATGCAAGAACTTGACTAAATGGATGCTAAATGGACACTAGCGTGGCTTTGCTTACGTCATAATAGGTTACAAGGTGGAGTGATAATGTGCTTGGGACCACATCATCGGTCCACTAAACTTTCATTAACGTTCCTGCATACAGCTCTTACCAATTTCAACTACAAATTAATGACAAAAAACGCAAAACAAAGTAAAATAGTCTATTTAGTTGCTTCATTTAATATTCAAAACATTATGAATCATTCTATCTATCTACTTACACAGGTCTAAAATAAGAATTACTTAACGTACAAAATACATCATATAACCATAAGTGAGCCATATGACCAGTAATTTGTATACGATTTTGCCCTTTAGAAACTAAATAATTCTCTTTACAAAAAATGTGTTAGTTATTTTTAGTGTTGACTTTGAAGACATTGTTTTGTGTACTGTGCACGTTAAAATAATTGTTTAATAATTTAGTTTGGATCTAATCATAAAATGGAAGGTGAATAACTGATATAATATCTATTGTTGAAAGTGCCATCATAATATCTGCCGTGTCATGTCGTATGCACAGAAATCTGTGATTAATATACTATTTGCTAAACCATTCCCTAGAGCTATTGTATAAGGTAATATAATATAAGATTAATTTATATATCATTTCAGTTTCTCCTTCTTTATAATGGTAACTACTCCACTACTGTGTCGCCTGAGGCCGGATACAACACGCGGGCCGCAAGTTTGTGACCCCTGGTTTGTTTAGTTTTTTGATCAACGCCATGGTTCTTTACTCCCGGTGACACGAGTGTTTGTGCGAGCACCAAGCGACATGATACATAAAAAACAACACGAGTCCGTTACCAAACCCGTGTTGTTTTACCTTACACCGCCGTTGTAATAGTTTATTTGTAGAGGCGGAGTTTGATAACTAGAGCGCAATACATAGTCTTAGTTTAAGATTTTAAGGGTGGCTGTAAGATATATTATATATTTTTATTAAAACACCAATTTAGTTTTTTACTTAGATAACATTTTATTTTATTACTAGTAATTTTGTATAGCTATTAATTATTCTTTATCACCGCGTATTATTATCTGTTCAGGTTATAAGCATATATAACTAGTCCAATGTGGTAGGGATGAGAAAGGAAGCATTTAAGAGAAGGTCCACTCTCATTTGTGTGGACAGATCGTGAGCAGCTATTTAGGAAAAAACCCTTCAGTAGACCCGAGCGGGATTAGAACTCTAATATATCCGCTATTAGCAGCCCAGTCTACCACGAGAGTGACGCCTTAAACCGTTCGCACACTGTCTGAGAGTTGTATAGTTGCATATCATAGGACTTTACATATAACTATATACGGTAACGTTTATAGCCGTCATGAAGGTTCCTTCCTATCTAAATCGGACTCTAGTAACTTTTCAAGCCGTCATATAATATGGCTCTTCCTATGAAAATTGGACTGTAGCTCGAGATATCGATTTTGTTAAATAATTACTTTTAACATTATGGCTGCTAATTAACTAATTTAAGGAGTAGGAAATGAAAAATATAGCTTAGAATAAATGCACCCTCATTAGCTTGGTGGGGTTAAGAAACCTACAGTGAATAAAAATAAAAATAATAATAATAATTATTATTATTATTATTACTGCGTCTTACTACCCGTCCGAGTTATACACACTTACGCTAATGTGTAATGGTAGGGTGGTAGTGAGATTAAATGGAGGACCTACAGTTTAACGTGGAATCTGAACCAGGGTGGAGGCCTGGCATTTCCCACATTCACAAGTTGTGATTAATACACGTCTTATCAGAGGGGAAGGAAGGGTTTGGTAATCAGTTAAATCTGAGCCGGGACCAAGGATTGAACCCCGGACCCCAGCACAGAAGTCCGACACCTTACCCCTAGACCACCAGGTCAACTACAGTGAATTATTATTATTATTATTATTACTAGCACCGCGTCTTACTACCCGTTCGGTTTATACGCACTTACGCTAATGTGTAATGGTAGGGTGGTTGTGAGATGAACCTACAGTTTAACGTGGGATCCAAACCACTGTGGAGGTCTGGCATTCCTCACATTCACAAATTGTAATCAATACACAACTTGTCAGAGGTGAAGGAAGGGTTTGGTAATCAGATAAATCTGTGCCGGGACCGAGGATTGAACCCCGGCTGCCAGCACAGAAGTCTGACACCTTACCCCTAGACCGCCAGGTCACCTACAACTACAGTGAAAAAGCACACATGGACCTCCCTTCACCCCCAATACACCCCACCATGATCTGAAACTCAACCTTCATATCCCCAATAATCCAGTTTATTTCTAGAATGACGTATTAGACCATGTGATCATTGATGGTGATTTTTGCTAACTCCGCCTCTTACTACCTGTTCAGGCTATACGCATACGACAGTTACGCTGATGAGTTAGGGGCTAAGAAGGTTAACTTTATAAGAAACGTACCCAAATGTTCGTGGAGAGAGAGTATAAAACCACTAAAGAAAAACCATTCTCAATACACAATACCGGTATTTAAGCCCTTAACTTCCTATCATCATCAGTCTAGTCTATTGAGAAATTAACGCCTTAGACCAAAGATTTATGAGGCCGTATATTAAATATAAGTTACATAAACTGTTCCTAGTTGAAACTTGTTTGCATGTAACCACAAATAGATTTTTTTTTACTCTAGTGAAAAAAGATGACAGAATGTGTGTTGAAATATAATCTATATATAGAGGTTGACTATTTTATTAGAATAATGAATTCTAATCGTCGTTCCCAGCTGTAAAATCATCCCAGTCAATTTAAATTGTTTGTCCGAATCACAGGATTTTTAATAAATTGGCTCTTCAGACATTTTGTGTGAGTCAAAAGTTTTATTCCTTCCTTTATATAATTCAAACAACATTTTTTTAAATCAGGGACCCTTTTTAATAAAAGGCTATTATTTTTACATTGTAATTCATATTTGGTAAGTATTAGGTACTGTCCACAAAAATGGATCAAATATCTGTAAAAAAAAAAGATTCGGACACGAATTTAGTCCGGTGCGTCGAGCCAAAGGTCTCTTTATCAATCTCAATGTAATATACACTGGTGGGCAAGTGCACAAAAAATTTCCACTCTAATTACTTTGGCTTACTGCCGACTGGTAGGCTGTGGTACGAACTCGGCCAAGCGCACTTTAGGGTAATTTCTCTAAATGGCTCACCCCAATATATCTCCGCAAATGTTGGTACATTCCTTCTAAATTCGGAATTATTCATCCCTTATCACATTAGTGTAATTAAATTAATGTTTTCAGCATGGTTAGTAAGATATGAAACAATAAAAAGTAATTCAATGTCCAGATGTCCATTATCACAACAAACCATGATACATGTGGTCAACAACTCGAACAACTGAGTTACGATTATTGCTCAAACAAATGAGGACTATTAAAGTTCAATTACCAACACGTGAAAGATTAATCTGTATAAAAATTGTATTTTATTTATATAGTTACTTCTAAAAAAGTAGTTCTCAAACCTTGAGTCTTGACCTAAATGAGAGTCATAAGGATATTCCTGAGGGTCATGGGAAGGTTTCGAGTTCCCCCCTCCCCAAGCTTTATGAAATATTACAATTGTAAACACTTCATCAAACTGGGACATTTTTAAGAGTTCTTGCAATACTGACAATAGCAACATTGTTGAAGCAAAACTTTGAAACTCTCCTGTACTCGTAATTTTGGACCCATTTCAAGGACTCAGGAAGTTTAAAAATCTCTTTTCTCTCTTCTGACAATATAGTCTAACTCTGTGAACAAGTATTTTCCGGTCTTGTAATGATCTCAGAATGATTTTTGTTGTACTCTGTCCATCAACATAGGACTCAAACTCAATGAGCTCACGAAAAAACAGCAACCGCGGAGCAGGATCATGGTTGTTACTGAAAAACTATGTTTTTGGCACCAATATTTTCCCAGGTACAGTACATCTATAATTTTCTATTTGTAAGATAGAAAAAGTTACTGAGATTGATTCAATCTAGTTAATGGCGTCTTTAGATACAAAATAAAAACTCAAATGAACTCTCTTCGAGAATGAAACAGCATTACAGTAGCCATTGAAATAATCTTTTTTGGTCACTTACCTAAAATTGCAACAAAGTCACATTGTCATTAAAAATTGTGATTTACAATTTGTTTGATCGTAGAGTTATTGAAATAATACTGTTTTTATTATTTTAATTAATTCAATTAAATTAATTTAACAAACACCATTATGTAAATAATAATAAACCAAAACCACCCTTTGGTTGCCAGGCCGAGAAAATTGTATATTAATTAGGGTCACGACCAAAAAATTATGCGAAACACTGATCTTTAACATTACTTACTTAATTACATTATTATATTAGAAAAAGTTCATTGCCTCATTTAAAAAATATGCCATGTATCCCTATCTTGAGATAGTTCTATCCAGTCCACCTCATTACACCCTATTTCTTTCAGGTGCATTATAATGTTATCCTCACATGTCTTCCCAATGGTTTCTTCCTATTAAGTTTGCCAGTTAATACCCTGGACATGGTTCTAGATTCTTCTAAAACATATATATACACTGTATGTGTATATACATATGTGATATATATCACAAGAATCGTTGTGGCACCTTTTTTTTTTAAACAAAATAACCATTTAGAATAAAATCTTTCTTTCTACACTATTTATGTTTGAAAATTAATTTTACTTGATGTAAAGTGAAAAAGCGGGGACCCGGAAATTGAGGTAATCATTATAACTACCGATGCTATGTGAGCAACTGATGGATACACAAAAACTCGATTTGTTAGTTCTATCCTTAGCTAGAACACATTTAAAAAAAGGAATTTAAATTGAAAGTTAAAAAACATTGTGATCGTCGTTCATTGTCACGCGACATGAATTATTACCTTGTTTTTTGCCCTATAATTAAACTACTTTAAGAATTTTTATTTTTTTAAATTACTGTGTATGTGTACTTGTGGTATTATGGTATAAGACGTCACGTTCTCAGTAGATGGTATAGCAGATGACGAGGAGGTCTTGGCTCGTAAAAAATAAGCATGAAACAGATTTGCGTAAAAATGTTTGTTTTTATAAGATGTATACGCACTAGTAGTTACACAGTATTATTATTAGCACCCCGTCTTACTACCCGTTTGGTTTATACTCACGCTAAATTGTAATGGTATGGTGATTGTGAGATGCAATGGCGGACCGCAGTGGAGGCCTGACATTCCACACATTCACAAGTTGTGATTAATACACTTCTTATCAGAGGTGAAGGAAGGGTTTGGCAATCAGATAAATCTGTGCCAGGACAGAGGGTTGAACCCCCGACCCCCAGCATATAAGTCTGAAATCTTACCCCTAGACCAACAGGTCACCCTTACACAGTTTAAGAAGTCAGGTTTTCACTCTAATTGTAATGGGGGATGTCAAGGTTCATATCTCAGCACTGTAAGTGGTTTTGCCACTGGTATCTATCGCTTTGGTTTTTATATCCTTACTTCGCTGTTTATATTCTCCAAATGTTTCCTTCATTCCTCCCCCATGTACATTTGTTCGTGATTCTAACCTCAACCTACCACCATCCTCGACTTGACTCCTTAGACTTTGTGGTCACAAGTATTTGGTTATAATCTATACTGTACCTAGATTTGTTTTATTTTGAGTAATTTTTTCGTTAGAAGAAAAGTTATGAATTGTCATGAAAGTGATTGTTTGAGACTTAAATGTTAGCAAACTTAAAAATATTCTGATACTTTTATTAAAGATCAAGCTAAATTCATAATGTTTGAAAAACTTTTTTTGATATATTAGTAGTAGCTGAGAGCGAAAGAAAATGTTATTTGACGATTCCACTGCATATAATTATGAATCTAAAAACTTGTTTGAATGGTTGTAGCTTGTTTGAAAGAATACTTGAGGTTCAGTGGTAATGGTGACTTATTACATCTTAAGGGGGTTATAGTTCAGTCTTAAGAAGAGCCTATAGGCTGTAAGTAATATTTGCTAAAGGCAGATATCTTCTACTATCCTGATATTAACATTCTTGAAAGGTGGGTTGGTTGTGTATTGCCATATTCAGATCACCATTTAAAGAAATGTATATTATATTTTGAAGATATCTTTGGATCTATTTTAATAAACACAAATGCCAAGTCTTATACTTTGTTATTGTCACTTTTTACATTGTTTGACAAATTTTACAGTTTTTTAATAGTGAGCTTTCATCCATAATAAATAAAATATATTTATTTCTAAGGACCTTTTTAAAGTTTCTACTTTGGAGTTCGGACTATATTTGTGTTGTCCTATTTTGTTTTTATTATGTAAATCACAAGCTGATGTGATTCTGTGTTTAGTAAAAAAGCACGTTACACACCCGTATTAAGATAAGTTTCAAGGGACATATTTTAAATTATTTCTCATTCCTGCAGAAAGTGCTTTTTCGTGTTCCAAGTCTTACTGACCATTCGGTACATCCACATATTTACATCAATGAATCAGGTATGAGTCAGGTAGATTTATAAATGAAAGGTATCCACATTTGATCATAGAAAGAGTTGGTAACTGTTTTTAAATAAACACCTAAGTACAGACGTCCTAGATTCTAACCCAGACCTTTCAGTCACCAGCAAAAAAAGAAAAACCGAGACTGACATTTTTTCCACGCGTCCACCGATGAAGGTATCTTTATGCTCATCTACCTCCCATTCACACCCTTAATTATGACCCAGACATTATTTTGGAATAAAAGTTATAACAAGTCCTGTGTCACTGAACCTTAAACTAATCAGTAAAACAAGAAAATAAAGTGCAAGAGGCTTATTAAATGACATCACAAACCAAGCAGCAATAAAAAATAAACAACATACATGACTACTAGCTGCGTTCCATTCTTTAATATTTATGTGTACATAAAAACACTTACGTACTCACGGTTTATCTTGAAAGGTAGTGAGTAAAATTCGATTTTTATAGAAATTGTATTTTAATAAACAAAACAAATATTTGTTTTCAGCCAAAATTGATGAAGTTTTATTACGTTATTAAAGGAGTGAAGAATGGGTTTGGGCACGAGACGACACCTATAGAGCCCACTAGTTAGAGTATTGGCGTACTAATCAAAAGGTCATGAGTTCAATTCCCGTGTCTAGGTGTCATTTTTCAATTCAAGGAATATGTTTTATTAAAAATAAACCCTATTGGTAATAGCTATCAAATGACTTGATTTTTAAATTCGTAGTTTGTCTGACTGTCAGATAAGGTCATTCCTAGGAAAATGGGATTATATACTTACCTTGTGTGACGTGACTACCTTTCATGGTGAACAGAGGATAAAGCCCGTTAGAGTAATACTCGTTTGTTAGAAACTTTGAAAAGTTAGAAGTTTGAGGCCGAAGGGATATTTGAAGAGTGTTTTACGTGATTCATACAAATGTATGTTTATTTCTCCGAAAAAAACCCGACAAAAATACCTTTAGTAATTTGGTTCATAATTCTTATATAAATCGTGTGTCATACGAGAAACATAATGTTTGGTTTTTATGAGGAACTCTCATTTAAAGGTATTTCATTGCTCAGATATATTAATATTTTTTTTCAAACTGTAATATAAGTAAAACGATTGTGTCCTACCACACATTTTTTGGTGGAGTTAAAACCCCTAATTAGTATTGTAACAAGAATAGAGCTGATTTTGTAGTTTTGTTTCGAAAGTGTTACCATGGAGCTATTGTCTATTTGCATTTAATATGAGTTTTCTTATCGATTTTATTTAGGGTATAGTTGGTCTTAGATGCTAGGTAATGTGTTGATTAAAACCATTCTTTCTTAATTACTTAATCCATGGCATTAGAAACTTGAAAGTTCATTGCCGCACTTAAAAAGTATGCCATCAATCCCTATCTTAATATATTATACTGGTTTTTAATCCTATGAAAGGCTGATGTTAATATTACCCAACCTAACAAAACTAAACTTTCCATTCTTAGATGCTTGTTATAAAATTATATTTTTCACCTAACTATAATAACTAAGAGTGCTTTAAATTCAAATTAACTAAATTGATTTAATTTTTAGTATATATATATATATTCGGTATCAGTGCCTCCTGATTTCACCCATCAATGGTTTTGTTGAGGTTTGCGCCCTGGAAAAAGCCACGTATAATTGGCCTTCTTTGAAAATTGGTTTGGGTAGATAAATACCAACCCTATGGAATTTTGGAACTTGTGACTTACTAATTCATTGAGAACACTAGTTTATCTAGGAGCTGCTTATGTATTAAAACAAAAGGGATGCCACGGTCTACTAGGGCCAAATCAATTTTTGGTATGAAACGCACATTCCCTTGAGACAAACCCATTACAATTGTCGCGTAGATTAGATTTGTATCCTATTTTGTCACTGCTTGGCGCGTTCCATTGCATAGGCCTTGACACACGTTTCAACAATCAAATATTAGTGTAATTTAAAGGTGTATGTCATTTGATACTCTGAAGTATTAGCTATCCTTTAATTATAGTAATTGGTTAGTGTGAATACATATCCAGGCTATGTAAATGTAAGCTTAAATTAAAAAAGTTTGTTTAACGTTACGTGCAGAATTTTCATTGACACAAGACACGCATTTTGCTAACTAATATGAATACAAATCAACCAAACAATAAACATGGGTCACTGTATTATTAATCTGCAATTCCCATATGGATTTAAGACTAGAGTATATATTCTAGGTTCTCCGTGCTTTTTAAATGCAAATAACATGTTAAATAATTAAAATGATTAAATAAATCACGTTTTTATTTATTTTTATTTTTGATCGTTTTTCAAGTTTGGAAAAATGTGCACACCTCTTGAGTGTTTCCTTTTCAATCTCTCCAAATTTCAGCTTTCTAACTAATTGAGAAGTATTAAAAATTCTCCGCGACAGATATACAAACTTATTTACAGACACCATTATACTTTTACTAATATAGATTATATTAACATAAGAATTCTTTTAATATTTCTAACTTACCTTTTAGCAATTGGATTAGTCACTATCTTTCAAACAATCTTGATTTTATTGGTTATAGAAATAATAACTTCAACTTTTTGATTCTCATGTAGACCCTATTCTTTTTCTTGTATTTCTAGGTGGAATACTGTACTATTACTATTTATTATGTAAGAATACTAGAATCACCAATAGTTAAAAAGGGTAACACAGCACACGCCAACATTCTTTAAAATAATTCGCATCTTACCCGGTTTGGTGTAAGCAGAACTATAGCCCCCCGGTCATTTTACAGTATTTTGCATTGTTTAAAAGATGGATCATGTAAGTTTTTGTGTCCATGTCTTGCGGGCACCACTTTCTCTGTTCGTTTCCTGTGACTTAATAATAAAATATAGCACCGGGTGGTACAATCATCACGAATACCCCATGGATACTAACATGACGTAGTTTTGTTGGGTGTACCTGCTGAGGAAACTGTTATTACACCCAAAGAATGACGATAACGTCATAATTGGTAAAGGAAGACTCGGGCTATAGTTCAGCAACTTGTTCCCCCTTCCGCATAAAAATAATAACTAATTACCTTTCGTAATGTTTCTATACGATCAATTTATCTCCCCCGCCATGAGTTCTTCTATCAACCTGGGCTATCTATATATTTATATTAAATAAGTATAGCTGAGGAAGGTGGAAGTTAGAAGATGCGTACTTTCCTCTGGCTGGGGGAAAAGTGGTAGATCCTTAGAAAAAACAGTTGATGAGAAAGTCACAGTTTGAATCCCGACTGGCTGTACTAATTTTTATTTCCTCAATGGATTTCAACCTATTCCCATGAAACATTTTGTGGGTACACTTTTCATCAATCATACCTTCCTCATCCTTAGACCAGTGGTGTAAACACCCGGGTAGATGGACACAAAGCACGCAAATATAAAATAAAATGTAATCAAGAAGAAAACCCACTTCATCGGGCACGTTGAATTAATGTCAGGCGTATCTAGTTTAATTTGATGGTGAGAAGAAGGTCGGGATTCAAATCTCCACCGGGTTTGTCAAGGATGGTCTCCCTAAATTAATTCTCACTCTTCCTCTGTACATATTTGGATGCCTTTATTATAATTTCTACATCCCGATGGTCAACCCTATTAACGCGATTGAAATATACCTACCAGTCGATACTAAAAAGACTTGCTTCGGTGACCGCATGGTCTAATCGTAATAGACTAGATTGCCGATAGCAGGAAAATTGGGGTTAGAATCCTGGATGGGTGTACTGGGATTTTTTTTCTTAAATAGTTTTCCACTCTCCCTTCACGCAAATGGGGTACACTTTCTATAAATTCAACCTTCTTAATCCCTAACTCACTTACGTAATTAGCACATATGCGTATAGCCTGAACAGATAGTTGGAAGCGGTGCTAAATTTTTTTTAGTAAGATGGGGAGCCCCAATCTCTCAATTTTCATCTAGATCCATCACAATATTTAGAGGAACTATGGTGGTAGCATGATGAACCTTAAGGGAACTAGCTACTCGAGGGGAAATATCTTCCATTAAAATATTTCTTATGAGATTTGCTAGCTCCGACTTCTGAAGCTTCAAAAACACCAAAACAATCCTCAATTTATCTTAGAAATATAACCCTGTTTACAAAATGTTAGTTGAAATTCTTCTTCACCCCCCNTCTTCCCCCCCCCCCCCCTGCCTTCCCTCCAACTTGATATTTCTGGACGTCTGCAGAGCTCCGTCAGGTGGCCCCTTTATAATAGCTCATTGGCTGGCTTCTATCGGCATACGAAGCCAAAACTATCAGATTTGATTTCCATGTCTAAGTCCATAATATACAAAACACATAATTACGTACCTAGCGACAATTTATTTTAGACAAGAGATACTGTTCATTCCATTACACCCAGAAGAAGAAGAATACGGGGGAAGTCTTTAAATAGAAACTGTCCGACGCATAAATCGACGAGACTTAAGGGCACGTACTCGCGTAATGGCGTTGAAGTAGTTTGTATTAAGCTGCACGTGCACCGGTAATTGGTATCTCTTTCTTTCTTTCTTTATACTTCTGTCGCTACCTCGGCCAATTTAACAGTGATTGAATCGACCATTGACTGAGAGGTCAAAAGAAGATAACAAGTATACATCTTAGCTTCTATTTTCTCTGTGAGGGATAAGAGAAAATTTAGCATAAATGGGCACGTGAACAAAATATCAGACTCGTCTTGTCTGGTTTTCTGGTGACGAGGAGGTCTGGGTTCAAATCCCAACCAAGTGTACTGAGAATTATTTTTTCTTGACCAGCTTCAGTGACCACACAGGGTCTGACGCGCAACTCTCGTAGTGGACTAGAATGATGACGGTGAAATTGAGGTTCTAATCTCAGCTAGGTGTACTGAGGATGGTTTTGCCAAAATGTTTTTCCACTCTCCCTTAACGCAAATGCGGTTACACTTCCTATCAATATAGCCTGCTTAATTCTTAAATACCATTAGTATAATTAGTACATAAGCTTATAAACCGAACTGGTAGTAAGATACGGTGCTAAAAAAAATTCTTATAAATGATTTCCCAAGCTACCTCCACTCAAATTCAGGTACATTTCCTCTAAGATATACCTTCACCATCCTTGATCCGTTAGAATAAATAAGTGTCTATAGCTCGCAGTGCTATTTTCTAAACTATTCATACACCACGCTTTATTACCCATAAAGACTATTTGCAATTTTAACACTAATGTGGTAGGGATGAGTAAGGTATAGTTGAGATCAAGTGTACCAGCATTTATGTGGAAAGAGATTGTAAAAATTTTCCTTAGTACACCCAGTCGGGATTACATCACCGGTGAGCTTGACTAGACGAGATTAACGTTTAGTCTTAATTACTATCACTTGAATATATAACTACCACAATAACGCAGCTGAGAGGTTTCAGAATAGAATTAGCGAGCCAGGAGGGTATTTTGGATGTGAGTAAAGCGAGCTCTTGCAGCATCAATCACACAAACAAATAGCCAATCTCTCATTTGACATAAACTGCTTATTATTCGTATACTGGGAGTTAGGTTAGGGTGACTCCCGAGGCTATTTTTATAAATACGGCAAACTGTCAGCATTGGATAGCCAAAATAAACTTAAACATAAACTAAAACATTTATCACCAATTTAATCTCATCAATTTCTGTTTTTTTATTTTTGCATTTTTATAAAGTATTTATGACCCAGTCTCCGAATTACTAAAGAGTAGCTATAAACTTAAGACCTCCAAACCCGAAACACTCTGTGACCCCAATATTGGATATCCCTAGTATGGGGGAGCTATCTAATTAAGTGGCTCGTAGCCTTTTAGAGCTCACGCACCTAATCACAAGCACCCACCTTATCCACCCACCCCTTATTTATCAAGTTTTTATGCACACATATTACTATTCAAGCCATTCTCTATTATACAATACTGGTAATATTACTAATGATTGTAATAATAATAATAGCCAATACAACCATTAAAATCTGAGACAGGTTAGATTAAAATATATTCATATTTTTTAGTGTTCTCGTTCTCTCATGTGTAGGCCTATCCTTAAACCACCCTATGCCCCCAGGAGGGGCGGGCCTCCAGTCTGGTAAACACTTATAGTAATCCTATAGTGACCTGACTATAGACATATTTCTATAGTATTATTATTTTCCTAAGGATTTTTAGTACTGTATCTTACTAGCCATTCGGGTTATACGCTTATATGCTAATTACGCTGATAGTTCTAGGGATGAAGAAGGCTATATTTAGAGGAAGTGTACCCACATTTGCGTGGAGTGAGAGTGGATAACCATTTTGGAAATACCAACCTCTGAATACTCGACTGAGATTCGAACCTCGATCGTAACTGACAGTCTAGTCTACTGCGAGAGTAACGCGTTAGAACCAAGCGGCCACCCAAACGGGTAGTAAGTGTTCACTTTCTAAAATATTCCAAAATGTAATTGGAATTGCATCAACTCTCTTCCTTAAAGACGTGAAAGTAGATTCCTATCTGAGTTTGTTGAAGAATCTTGGCAGCCATAGAGGACTTGAGCCTCTTGCGACCTTTGACAAAGCCGACACTTTCAAATACGGTGTACCACGGGAAGTCCTATCATGTGTGCCGGATAGTGATTAATTATTATTTTCCTCAATATTAGTCATTTATTAAAGGTGTGCTCATTTTTGTGTGTGGATATAATTGATGAAATCTTCTTAGCTAATCAGTAACCTGCTTCGGTGACCGCATGGTCTAAGGAGTTACTCTTGCAATGTACTAGATTGTTGATGACAGGGATATATGGGTTCAAATCCCAGTCGGGTGTGTAGCGAGTGGTATTTCCAAAAGGGTTTTACATTCTCCCTCCATGCAAATTCGAGTACACTTTTTCTAAATTCAACCTTTCTCATCCTTAACTCATTAGCGTAATGATTACATATGCGTATAACCTGAACAGGTAGTAATACAGGATGCTAAAAAACTAAGCTAATCAGTAAACAAAAAATCTATCAATAATGAAACGCTATGCTGGTGAGTAACCTATCTCATCTACCAACAGTTCAACCAGAGAATTAGATACTCGATTACGATTGTAGTAGAAATCTTATCCAATTGAGGGTTTCTTCGGCTTTAACTGACAACTGAGAATTCGGGGTCTGTGAAATATATTGTTAGTCTTAAAATTACTATTTAAAATTTTAATATATTTAAAAAAATTAATAAAATATTTGGAATAGTTTGAAGTTAATTGTTTTTAATGAGTACACCAGGCTATAACATCACGATGTGACGCTTGGTTCAAGCTGTATTTTTTTTAGCACCGCGTTTTAATAACTTTCTAGGTTATACGATTATGTACTAATTATTATACTAATGGTTTTAGGGATTAGGGAGGTTATTTAGAGGAAGTGTACTCGAATTTGTGTAGAGGAAGCGTGTAAAACTATTTTGGAAAAACCACCTTCAGTACACCCGAAATTTGCTAACGCCTTGTTGCTTGATGCGGGGGTAACATTGAGGAAGGAAGCATTTTAAAAATAATCTAATTACATTTGCGTGAAAGGAGAGTGTGAAGCCATTTAGTAAAAAAAACACCCTCAGTAGACCAGACCAGGATTCTAATCCCAATATGCCCATCATCAGTGAGCCAGTCTAGCACAATAATGACGCCTTATACTGTTAGGCCACTGAAATGGGTCCCTACTCTGTAAGTGTAATCATAGGGATCACCCCGAAGCACAAAAATGAAATTAAATGAAGGGATAACTATCAGATGAAAGGTGGAGTACAAATAATGAATGAGTGAAGTTGAAGTAAAGAAGTCACTCACTACCTTGGACACCGCCCTGTGTAATGTCATGAAGACAATGCATCGGCTGTGTGTCTTACATCTCATTATCATATTTTATTACACTCTCTAGTTAAACTATAAATTCTAGCCACAAAAAACAAAAGTTTGAATTTTGTAAGAGTTTATTCGAACCAACATTTTACTATAGTAATATTCGATGTCTTACTCCAAATCCAAGTTCGTGGTACACCCACCTATTGAGCTATGTCCCGTGTTCGATTCTCATGGCGGCAAAAACATTGGTGATATTGGGTCGGTCTTTTTCAGAGTGATGAATTAGCCATCACAGGAAAGGGGGGAAGTTGTAAAGGGCGGAAGTTGTATCTGTTAAGAGTGATTTTTGTTGTGATATTTTAACATCAGGGCTATTTTATGGTTTGGACTGGGAGGTAGGGATGAGAAATGTGATTTGAGGAAAGGCATTATCACTAGCTTACATAGGGTATTAAAGAACAGCAGAAAAATGTGGGGAATCATCTCCAGCTCACAAAGCCGAGATTAGAACCTAAACCTCTCCTCACCTGTCAATACATTATACTGCTGTCCTAGAGTTAAGTTTATTCGTAGGTTGTGTAATGAAATGCACATTTAATTTAGAAAGGTTCGACACCTTAGCTCAGTCAGTAGCGTATATGTCTACTAAGCTAAGAGTTCCGGGTTTGATTACTGGAATGATAAAAAAAATATATTGGTGAAATGTGGATTTTATCATTCACAATTATAAATTAATGGCTGGGGGCTGGATGTTGTGTCTGTTCTAGATTAACTGTAATGTACGTGATAAGATATGTATTGATATAATCAGTCGGTTCAGAAAGTGTACGTTAAATACTCCAAATAAATTGAAAAAAAAAAGTTTAGAAAGTACAGTTAAATAACCCTTAAAAAAAAGAGCTTCGAAGGCGTAATGAGGGGAGTAACCAGTTTATAATGTTTAAATCAGGGAGGTGTCCGAATACCATTGTGACATCACACATTTGTATTCTAATCTTAACGCGTCTCTTGTAAGATATTCCTCTCCATGAATGCTATTTATTTAGCTCTACGTTTAGCACAAATGTTAATTAATGACTTTTTAATTCATGGTATTTAGCGTACGCTTTCTAAGATAGCCTATTATATCAGCAAACGCCCTACCAACTAACTTAATTCTATAACAGACACAACATAAACCTTAGCTCTGTGGGTAGGTAAGTTTTGTCGACTGAGCTAGATTCGTTCAATCAATTGTTTTCAGGTGTAAGGGGAGTAATGTAACGTAAAGAAAATTGCTCACATTAGTGGGGAGAGAGGATGTGGAAACACATATGAAAATCCTCTTCAGCAGCCTTAGCCGGAATTTAGGTTCCAACTCTCTCCCTCTACATTAACCAAGTACCTACATTGACAGTTTAATGCCTTAAACTGTTTGACCATCGCTGCAAGCAATCCAAATATACAAGGTTCAATCAGAAACAATAAAGACTACAGCATTAAGTTCAACTTCTTTATAATTATGACTCACATCAGCCGGCACGTGTACTAAGAAGTCAGTCTCATATACTCTGATTTACCAGACTAGGCTATATAAACGGTTTTTAATCTAATACTTTCCTAGTTCCCTTTACGACAAATGCGGATACATCTCCACTAAATTCTATCTATTTAATATCTATTCCAATAGTGTAAAAATGCGAAAAACCCGGATGGGTAATAACTACTAATAGGTGGTGTATATGAAACGAGGTTTTAAACACAGTCGTTATAAAACAAACCACATCGGTGGACACGTGGACAATAGCTGGTGTCGGGATCTCAGGGTTCGAAACCCCACTGGGTGTGCTGGGGTTGAATTTTCTTAAAAGGTTTCCTTATCTCCCCCCAAAAGTTCCATCTTTTCATCCCTTCCCGAATAATGTATGTAACTAAAATTCGTAATGCCTGGACAGGTAATGAGATGCGATGAAAAAAAGAGTAAGTAAAATAATTGCTGTTAGTTGTTACTGGCGCTGAAGCTGTTGGACTAAACCGTGGTAATATCATTCTCATCTTTCCAAGACTCCGTAACCATCTCACACTCGGCGCGGGTCACGCGGAAGCACCTCTATTGAGGCCATGAAGAAGTTGACCTCCGTCCCAATTGAAGATTCTTCATTGACACGTGAGAGTATATATTAATATATGACCCCACTAGTCCTGTGTCACTAGCAGGTGATCCTAACATCCCCGAGAGAACTTTCCCCGGCCAGGTACGTGTATGTACTGTATATTTCCTCTATCTATCTATTTTGCCGATCAAATTAAATTCCTCGGAGAGTTATTATAATGAGGTGGGTACGAGGCGAGAAGATGAGACCAGTTACGTAAGCTACCCGACTGCGTACGAGATTGGAATTGGAAGGAAATACGTTAGGAGATGTACACTGCGTTCAGTTGAAATATAGACCTTCCCCCTCCCTCTCCCCCCGAGAGAAATAGAACGGCGAGATTGGTTGCATGGTAATTCTATCCAGATAAAGCTTAACTCCCACGTTCGCTGAAAATAGCAGAATATAAATAAGAGACCAACTCACGGTCGATTAAACCATAAATCAGTTACAAGATCACACTTGCTCCAGAAAACGTATCGAAATTTGCTTTTCTGCATTCTTAATTTTACAACAGTAAGAATGGAATACTCATTTTAATAGTGTTTTAATTTTTAAATAATTATTTTTCGGTTTTGTTGTATTTTTTAAATTTTACTGTCTTTTAAAATAGAATGCAATAAACTTCATCACGATGCTACGATTGTTCGAGCTTTATAATCTACACACATTCACACATTCTAATTTTCATATGGTCTAATGGTCAGAGCTCCTGGCTACATAACCAGAGGTACCGGGTTAGATCCCCGGCGCTTCCAGAATGTATCTGTGAAGAGGTGTGTCTGGAACATGGTCAAACTCAGCCTCGTTAGAACAATTGAGGAACTATTTGAATGAAAAAGTAGCAACTCCAGTCTAGAAAACTGAGACTAACGGCTGGAAGGTTCGTTGTGCTGACCACATGACACCCTTTATCTGCAAATGTTGGTACTATCGTCGCTAAGCTGCGGCCGCTCGGCCCAATTACAAGCTCACTCCATGGAATTTTAAGCCTTATAATATAATTATTTGTGAGAGCCAATCAACGTTCACAACTAAAATGGTGTGTTCATTGCGCATGTGCTGTCAATAACCGCGTCGAGTTTGTTGAAGTGATTTGAAACAGCATTCGATGGAAATCACGTGTGTTTATCTGTGTTAAGTATAATTATATAAAACATATCTATGATAGCTATAAAGGTTACTAAATCTACTTTAATATTTCATACGTCAAGTTATATGATCTGCAGCTGATATTTTTATTAGAAATTATTAGTGCCTATGAAAATATAGTAGACCTAATAATAATGTTATCGATGTTGAATGAAACAAATTTGTTTGTATCATACAAAAGGCGCTTCCTTCCGAGATCCTACTGTGAGTTGGTGGGGGTGGGGGTTGATTGAGAAGCGCTCTTAAGACGTACAGCGATTCATACACTCGCAGAAATATGTATTGACCCATAATACTTTGCAATGTAAGCCAGAAATAGTTGGTTTTCAACATATTTTAGGAAGTAAATATATATTTTAGATTATTTATTATCACTGAAGGTGTTTCCCAATTAGTGTTTGATCTTTGCGACACAACCTATTTTTTAGCATCGCGTCTTAATACCCATTCAGGTTTTACGAATATGTACTAACTACACTGATGAACTACATAAGAGGAAAGTTATATCTATAGGAAATGTACCCTCATTTGTTTGGAGGGAAAGTAGAAAACCGTTTAGGATGAAAACATATTTAATACACTTGACCGGGATTAAAATCACAATATCCCTGTCATTGGCAGTCAAGTCTCTTGTGAAAGTGACGCCTTAGACTATGTGACCCCCGAGACAGCTGACACAACTCAGCACAGATAAACACAAACGCGTTCCATTGAATGTTGTTTAGAATCGCTTCAACGAACTAGACGTGGTGATTTACAGCGCATGCGCACTGAACAGACTACTTTAGCTGTGAACGTCGATTGACTTTCACAATCAGATCATTTTGGTGCACAGCTTACACAGATGAAACATTTTAAATCATTCCAAGCAGACGGAGAGGATGGCGCTGAAATATTGTGATAGCCTTAGAGCGCGTCACATGACCCCTTTTCTGTACTCCTCTTATTTATCACCGAACGTGATAATCCAAAATAACATTCGAGAGGAGACATAAGCCGTTGTGACGGCTTTTATTAAAATGTTATAAAAATATTGTTTATTTAGTTGAAAAAAAATCGTTTTTAAGTGGTTAGGTGGTTTAATCAAGCTATGACGAATAGAGGCCCTGGATCTTGTACGACTATAAAAACTAGAACGATCTCATCTTAAAACTATCATTAGGTGTGGAAGTAGATTGAGTTATTAACAGAGCATTCAGATTGCCTTAAATTATTAACATAGCTAGTAGTTGCACGAGTAGTTTAAACTGTCCCACTGATAAGTCATGTGCCATGGATTTATTACCAAAGCTTGTAGGTGCATTTGTAGGTTAAGTTTCTCTGTAGATCATGTATGAAATTATGTTAGAGCTGCAGAGTAGATGTTAACTATTAAGGGATCTAGATATATTTTAACAGACTATAATCGGGAACGGGGAGAGGGGCGCCTAGTAACAGTAAGTAAATCTTTTATGAAGATATTATAAATACGCGTAACCACCATAGTTTACTTTCTAATAATAAAAACAAGTGTTCAAGATAATATAACACTCCAATTTTATGCATTTACAGCTCATTCTTTCATGTCAAAATGAAGAGAAAACCATTTAATAATAAATGAATTTAAGTAAGGGGAGGGGAAACACTTTTATTATGCATATTAAGGCTGGTAACTCCAAATTAAAAATAAAGAAAGGAGTATTACCATACTTTAACTTTCACATGTTTATTATACGTGTTCCGTGTCTTATTGCCCGTCCGGTCTTAGCTACATATTTACATTAATGTGACAGGGAGGAGGAATAACGCTGTTAGAGGAGGTATCCTCCTATTTGCGTGGAAGGAGAGTGGTAAACCACCAGGAAATAATCATATCACTTCAGCCATTCCATCCCCATCATTGGCATACCATTAAGTTCACATAAATTATCAATTATACGACACATTACTGAACATATTTTCTTATATACTTTGTAAACGGCCCCGTGGTGTAGTGGTCAATGCACCTGGCTACATGGCTAGGCGTTCCGGGTTCGATTCCCGGCTAATATGTTGGGTATTTTTACCTTAGATTGAATGATCCAAACAGTCACAAGAGTTTGGATAGTTAGGTTAAGACTCCCATTGACTCTACAACTTCATATTAACTATCATCACATCATCTTAGTGCGGGTACGATGTTAGTATACCCTGGGCAATGTTTTGTGCCACCAAAGTGGCTGATAGTCTACACCGAGAACCGAGAACAAAAGGCATGCCCTAATGCTCCCTGAAGGGGAGCACGAGAGCAAGTTCCAACACGTACCGACCAATTGGTCACACCGTGTGGTTCGCAAAAGTTTATGAGCGGGTTGTCGCGTTCGCGAAGTTCTAAAATAAAATAAAAATTGATATTAATATTAAATATTAACATTGGGGAGAGGGATAAATTTAATAAAAACCTAATATAGGTTTTTAGAGTTACGTGCGGAGACACTACTATACGGGGGGCTAGTGAGAGCCACCCAAACCACTGTTAACACATCTCGCTTATCCGAGCAGGGCTTTGGGACGTCGATGGCACCCACCGGGGTCAATGACGTAGTTCCCAAGCCCCCGGATAAGAGGATTGGTGGCACGTTACTGCTAACCATCAACGATGATGAGCAAAACACCAAAGAGATGGGATCAAGCTAAGGTGGGCAGTACTGAAAACAAAGTCCGTTCTCTTTTTCACATTCCTCAACAGGATCGTGAGTGATCACAAGGTCGTCGAAAAAGAGGAGGTATTGTTGCCCAATGTTCCATTCCCAGGATCATTGTACTCGTATACGCGGGAAATGTTTCTATACTTACTTAAGTACTGAATTCCGTAGAAGTCACTGTGAATACTATACACTATCATGACGACTATTATAAATATAAGTAGGTGTCATAGAAACTTGTGTGTAATTTGTTACCACAACAAGCCCTAGTTTTTATCTACTCTTAAGAACAGATGCACGCGCAGAAGATAAACAGTGGGTCCTACTTTATAAAATGGAATAGTGATTTTCTTGTCTTTCAAACAAGAGTAAAATGACTTATCTTGGCTATGAAATAGTTTTTAAAAGAAAAGTATTTCTATTTAAATGTATTTTTTTTACATATAATCATAATTTAAAAACTAAAACAAATTGTCTAAAAATATACATTAAACTATTAACATTTAAATATACAAACCATTTTCTAAAATACATTTTATTTTTTCTCCGTAACATAAATTATTCACAAGCTAAGGTTGAAGACAATTACCTTGTGAATGAACGTTTGGTATATGTTTCACAGTAGCTAATAATCTTGATATTTCTTGATGGCGACCATCATTATTTAAATATAAGTTGTTGGACTGAATTAGATACTTATACATCGCCCGTGTGTATGGGGATAAGAATACTAATATGGTGATACCTTTCTAACCTCTACTTGATTAAAGTAAATATGCAGATGGTCCGAGTGGAGAGTAAGGCATGGTGGACACACACACACACAGAATACTTTTAATATATGTTTTAACATACCACTGCTCGTTTTTAAAGGCGACAACGTAATATCAAACTTGTCAGGGCACATTCAGGAAGGAATTTATTTAATTTAAACAGTGAACGTCTTACACATACCTCTCAAACAGGGTTCCCTTAAATAAGAGGACATTTCATGTAGAAAAGGAAGTACTAGGAATAAATATTTAACAACTTATTTTTTACCTAAATTGGAAAACCATATCAAACTTTCGCCACACCAAACCTTTCATGTGTATGTTTATGTTAGATTTCAGATTATAATTTTGTCACATTGTAGATGAAGGATCTTTTATTTTCTTATAAAATAGGCACACTACATGATGTTTGTGGAAGTCCATCAAGCACTATTTTAAGTCAGTGTTTTCCAACTTGTAGATGGCTGCGCTTACTCTCAGTAGTACATGAAGCATTTCAAGGGGTACGTGAAGAACCACCTAATTTTATTAATGATAAAATATATTTTTATAAATTAAGTCAGATGAAAAAACTAACGCAGATTTTGAAGTGATGTGGACTCTTATAAACATTTTGTTTTAGCTTTGTTACGGTTCTATTTATCTCACCGCTAAAACTCCATTACAATTTAGAGAAACCATTTTTACTTTAAAAAATAACAGGTTGATTCAAATAAAAATATTTATTCAAAAAACTCATGATGGCATTTTATCATGAATTTATTTGATTAGTAAAAATGTGTAATGTTATATATTTAATATTTCATAATACATATTTGGGAGATTAATATACTTTATTTTGGCAGTAAAATTTTAAGATCCTGCCAACCAAAAAATACAACTTATATGCTAGTATTGAAAGTAATAATGGTTTAAGTGTTATTTGTAGGCCTATATTAGGTTGATGGGCTTAATAAATATATCTTAAGCACACAATGCCAACTGATGATCCGATTTGGCCCTTGGAATGAAAAACGTAACCACACTGGGTTAGGCCGTGGCCACGAAAGGGGTATGCAAATATCTAAAGTTTGGGAAATTCTGATTTAAGCCATCATACACAGCAGATGAGCTCTAAAGAGGCACCCCATAGATAGGTGGTGAAAGTTGTCGACCATAGGTCCAAGATACTCTGGTTCAATTTCGGGTCTTGACGAAGATATTTACTATTTGTATACGAGTTGAACCTGCTTTCTGGTGAGTATAATATCTTGACCCTTGGGTCTTTCACTCACGGGACTACTAAACTGTGAGTCTACTGGTTTGTGATTTAAGTCACAAATTGTTCTGTAACTGGTTGGTACTTATGTTTCGCACACGGTGCTACGCAAATGTGGCGGGATTTCAATCAGTTTCGTAATATCTAGCTGCAATCACCTTTTTCGGGCTTTCAGAATATCTAATATGTATTAATATAATGTCTAGTGACTCGAGTTTATATCTATATTGAATATGTAGCCAAAAAAGATTTTGATTTCATAAATACAATGAAAATAATATAAAATGCAGACTATTATTATTATTTTTATTATTATTGTTATTATTATTATTACTATTATTATTATTATTATTATTATTATTATTATTATTATTAATAGGATGGTTGACCCACCTCGGTGTCGAAGTTAGATAACGTGTCCAGATTCATGTTTAGCTAGACTGTTGAGGAAGGGGAGATCGAGGTTCGAATCTCGGTCGAATGAAGTGGTGGTGGTTTTTCCTAAAGGGTTTTCCACTCTCTGTCACAAAAATGCGGGTTAACTTCCTCTAAATTCAACCTTGACCATTCCTAATTCATTAGCGTAATTAGTACTTGAGCGTATAACCCCAACGGGTAGTAAAACGCGATGCTAGATAAATACATAAGTAAATAATTATGATGGTTAAAGAACATGCGGCTTGCTGTCTGATAAAATTAATGATTATTTAATCATCTTTTTGATATACTAGATATGGCTATTCCTATGAAGATCTGACTATAGATAGGCCTATAAAATTTCCTCATCGGTGGGCATGCGGACTAAACAACAAGCTCATCTAGTCTGGTTTGCTGGTGACGGGGAGGTTAAGGATAGAATACTTTCAGGGTAGGTTTTTTTCCTAAACTGTTTCCCATTTTCGTGTATCACTCACATGCTGATATACTTCCTTTAGTATTTACCTTTCATATTCATACACAACTATGTTTTTGTTCTCACCGCGCCTTGCTACCCGTTTAAGCTACCCACATTTTTATTGTGATTTAATACATATAGCATGAATGGGTAGTAAGACATAATGTAATAAACCATAACTTCCTTCTCATGAAGTCCATTGAAGTGACGATGTTATTGTTAGGTGGATGTTACGGTGACTGGTCGCTATGGCGGAGGTTCGGGGAGGTTAATGGTCAAGGTTGCACACGCCGTCATATTTAGGACGAGGCGTACCCACGAAGACGCCTTGACAAGAGAAAGAGGCTCTGCGCAATGTCCTGGATCATCACGTGATGACGCCCAACATTCCCTTGTTCATCTTTTGACATTTAAATGGGACCTATTCCTGAAGAGTTATCTAACCATCTGGGGTGTGGTTCGACGGGGGAGGGGAGATTCGGTGGCACAACCACATATCTGTGTTGACCTTGGACATGGTCCGGAGCGTCTATATTCAGGGTTTTTAGTCGCTGACTGACCTATAAACAACTTCTGGGAGTTTTATAGTTGGTGCACACATCAATTTACTTATAAAACTACACGAAGGTACAATTTGTGGCCTAAGTTGACATTATTTTAGTTTCAGATGATGTGGTGGCTTGAAAGCTAAATAGCATGGTAAGCATCATCTTAAAGTAAATTATTATCCTCTTAACTTATTGTCCGACATTAAAGACATTCAAAGGTGAGGAAAGTCTTATACATAATTTAAATCACCCAATATAATGATCTATGGATAGTTTTCAAATTGTGTTTGTTCTAAATAAAAAAAGAAAAGAAAAAATACAAAAACTATAATTAATTAGTTTAGATAACTTTCTTTTATTGTATGTAATCTAGAAATCGTGACAAAGATAATCACGAAAGTGATATTATTTTCTTAGAAAAGATTTTTTTTGCTTCAGTTTTACGGTCTTAAAACGTATTACATAACTGTAGTGGAGTCATCGCATGAATGAATATTCAAATTAAATCCACGCTTCATCTAACTCAAACGACACCAATTTTTAATGATTCATATTTAGTTAACAAAGACTTTCTTTGGCCATAGATGTTGAAAAGTAGTGTTTGAAACTTTGTTCGAAAATAGAACGTCTTTGTTTAGTGCTAAGTGATACTAATATAGTAAAATGAGAACGGATTTATCCTCTACGATTGTGAGCTAGATTCGTTGTATATTTGATAGTTGGAATCTCCTTCACAGTACTAACTTTTATATACATAAATTAATTAATGAAGTAAATGAATAATCTAAACGGGTAGTAAGACGTGGTGCTAAGAAAAATTAATTAGTGATGCGTGAAGTTCATTTTTAAAATATTAAGTTAGGTTGAAACGAAGCTTTAAGCGTGCTAAGCTAAGTCGAAGTCGAATTTTAAGATAAGGTTTTTGAGATTATATTCGATGCTCGTTTTTGCGGCGTGTACATTTACCTTCTCAGTGATTTGGAATAATAAAGTAAATACTAAAGAAACTTTAAAAACCTTCTGTATCAAAAATTCACTTGTAAATTCGTCATAGATAATTATAATGAAATAGAATATCGAGGATCCGACACTTTAGTTCAGTCGGTAGCATGTATGCCATCTAAGCTAATGGTAAAGGCCTATTATAAGGTATATGAAGTAAGGACAGGCCTAGAAAACCGGTACTTGAAAATATATGACTTGGATAAAAAAACTGACCCAGGTCATAGGCCGTAAACAGTAAATGATGTAGTAAAAAATATCAAGGACTAAATATGTGTGTTATAAATTGAATGCAAGCAAGGAAGATAGCACAACTAAAAAATGTGCATATGGTATTTTCTTTTATTCATACCTGTGACCGCCAGTTTATGGTGTCACAACTAAGTAGGCTTTTTCTTCTTCTATTGAACAAAATCATTTTAGTGACATTGAGTATAGTAAAATATATATTCTTTTTACTTACCTACCTGCTGTTTATGTTATAGTGGTAATTGAATCACTTGTCGGTGTTCAAATATCATTTAGTTGCTGTTATAAAAATGATTGAAAAGTGTCATATTTAATGAGATGTTTAATATAAAATATTGAAGTTTTTTATTCCTTCAAAATGTTTCTAAGATGCGAAGGTTATTATGGGTGTCTAAGCCAAAACGAAGGAAATTTTACCTTTGAGTTCAACATTTTGGTGCTTCACACAACCTTAGTAAATAATATTAAAAAATTGTGTTTATACTATTCACAATTCTATTCCCCACCAGGGATATAAATAACAAACATTTACTTTCCTTTATAGATAACTAATTTAATAGACACCCCCATTCATTTTTACATGTAATTATAAAAAGAGGATATGGTCCGTGACAGCAACCTGTGACTCACAAAGCAAAGATAGCTTAGCTCTCTAATTCTAAGTGACGCTTCTGTCAGATATTAAAAGTAGAGACGGGGAAACAGCAGTAAGTCGATACGGTCCACATTTTTAGTGTAGCCGATTGGGATTGAGCCCCAGATACGCTTCCACGTCAATCGGGCTGATTATACGTGAGATCATTGCATACAAATAGATAGTTTGTTCCACAAATACATTTATTTCATTTTATTTATTGCATAAAACATTCAAAAATTGTTGTTTTATATTAAAATCTCTGAACAAATGGCTTATGTATAGTATTTAAGAAACTCTTCGATTAGTTATACCACAATTTAAGTCAGACCTACTTTGGTGGCTGCATGGTCTAAGGCGCCACTATCGTGGACTCCCGATGACAAAGAGATTGGGGTTCGAATCTCAACTGGGTGTAATGAAGATGGTTTTTACAAAATTGTTTTCCACTATATCTCTCTTTCCACGCAAATGCAGGTACACTTCCTATACATTCAACCCTTCTCATCCCAAACTCATTAGCGTAATTAGTAGTCAATGTATACGTATAACGTGAACAGGTAGTAAGACGTGGTGCTAGAAAAAAAACTTGAAGTTAAATACAAAGGTAAAATTAAATCATAGGTACATTTATAAAATATTTCCTACTTCTTCTCAAAGGCATGTAACTAACGAAAATGTACTGTAGGTTGGTCCTGTTTGCCTAGAGCAGAGCATGCTTACGAAATAAGAATCTAATTACAACAGAGACTAATAACAAACTTAAAGAATTGGTTTTTTTCCCCTTTAAGTCAATGAACTCACTATGCCATCACAAAATAATGATCTGTTTCACAAAACAAGTGAAAGGAAACCTTATGATGTTAACACACACACACACACACAGTTGTATTACCGGCCGGACACAAAGCAAACCTTGAGCTGTTGGAAGTTTCAGCAATTAAGAGACAACCTTCAGAGCTGGTTATGACCATACAGTAGCCTAAGTTAGTCATAACAAATATGGCCTCCAATATATCTTACGAAAAAGAGAAGTACCCAAGTGAGGAAATTTGACGTAGTTCCTGTAAGATAATAAACAGACTGTATTGTGTGCATCCTGAAAGGAGCGTGATTGTAATAATATAATTATACTTTAAGGATGGATGGAAAATACACTTCAAGGTTTATTTGTTCAATCCCCAACCACACAAAATAAGATACCCCATACACAAACTTATTTATGTTGCTGGGAATTGAACGAATAGCTGTATTTAGTATTAGGATAGTCCTCCATAATTTTGTACAAGACAAAAAGCCACCTGCTCCGGTGGCCACGTGGACAACCACTTAGTTTAGTATCTTCTAGTTTTCTTCTTGTTATCAGTGTCTTCTGACCCATTCAGGTTATCCTCATGTTTACCCTATGAGATAGGGATAGGTAAGGTAGAATTTAGAGTAAACGCACCCATATTGCGGAGAAAGAGTGGGACACCATTTTGTAGAATAGACCCTAAGAGCATCTGGCCGGGATTGAAATCCCAATCTTACCACCAGCATTAATTTAACCTATTTCTTTAGTGACGCCTCAGACTAAGCGACCACTAATTTGCTGGTGACTAGGATTTAGGGGTTTAAATAGAGGTTTAGCGTGTTTAGATGGTTTTTCCTAAATAGTTACCACCTTTTCCTCTACGCAAATGCGAATACGTTTCCTCTAAAATTTTTGCTTTAAGCCCTACTTCATTAGTGTCAATGGGGGATATTTTGGTAAGGAGAGATTTGGGGCGTATGAAACCAAACGCTTGATAGAGATACTATCATGGCTATAAGCCACTTAGGTGGCCGCATGGTCTAAGGTGCTACTCTCACAATATACTAAACTGCCAATGACGGGAAGATCGTGGTTCGATCTCGGTCGGGTGTACTGAAGGTGGTTTTCCCTAAGTGGTGTATCATTCTCTTTCCAAGCAAATACCGGTAAACTTAATCTAAATTCAACCTTCCCCATACCTAGCTTACTAACGTAATCATTACACAATGTAAGCCCAAATGGGTAGTAATTTGCGATGCTAAAAAAAAAAGTTGTAATACATTTCAACCTAATAAACGAGAAAGTAGTTCCGTCGCACCTCCTTTAAAACTACCCTTCTCTTCCATTTTCTTTCATTTGAACGCTGATAAACTTCACAGTCCTTTTTGGAAAAAAAATAACACAAACGTATGAACTACAAAAAAAAATCACCCCAAGGCAACACTAATGTAAATAATTATATTGCTTGTTCCTTAGAATTATTTGAATTTATCTTTGAAACTGACCCGTTAACACAAGAATGATTCGGTAAGGGGACTGGGCAAAGGACAACACGTTTACCCTTAAAACACCTAACCGTATCACAGTATTTGAAATATAGGGTAATTAAGTGAACATACAAACTAAGACTCTCACTAGATTACACTACAGTGCCACCGGGGATAGAGGTAAGAGTATCGCAGTAGGCTAGACTGCCGATGACGGGGAGATCAATGTTCGAATTTCGGTCAGGTGTAGGTGTCTACTGAGGGTGGTTTTTCCAAAATAGTTTTCCACTTTCCCTCCATGTAAAAGCGGGTACACTTCTTATGAATTAAACCTTTCTTATCCCTAGAACATTAGTGCAATTAGTTCATAAACGTATAACCTTAATGTGTAGTAAGACACGGTGTTTTTTAAAAAAAAGCTTAGTCCCTTAGGTGTATGGCATCTTAATACTGTTTATTTAACTCAATGTTCCTTGGTTAGATTCCTAGCATGAAATAATAGTTTAGCATTAGTAAAATGTGGATTTCCCCTTTTACAGTAATGAATTGACGGCTGCGTATCTACATGATGTGTTAGTTCTATATTTTATTTTGCACCGGGTCTTACCACCTCTTCAGTTTATACACATATATACTAATTACACAAGTTAGCTATGGATGAGTATAGTTGAATTTAGAGGAAGTGTACCAGCATTTACTTTGAAGGAGAGTGGCGTTAATGTTGTCTGCATAGCTTATAATAATTATGATAATTACTCTAATGGGGTAGGGATGAGAAAAGTTGAATATAGATGAAGTGCATTCACATTTTCATGGAGGGAGAATGGAACTATTTAGAAAAACCACCCACAGTACACCCGACTGGTATTTGAACCCCGATCTTCCTGTAATCGCCAGTCTAGTCTATTGTGAGAGAGACGCTTTAGACAATGCGGCCACCGAAGCAGGCTGCTATAGGATTAAATTAGTTCGTAAATCGTATGGTAATATTTTTTTAAGTATTCCTTGTACCCGTTTGAACAATTCTTATTCATTATAGAGCTCAACCGCTGAGGATGGGGAGATCGAGGTTCGAATCTCGGTCGGGTGAACTGGGGGTGAATTTTCCTAAATTGTTTTCCACTCTCCCTCCACGCAAATGCGGGTTCATTTCCTCTAATTCAACCTTCCCCATTCCTAATCCATTAGAGTAATTAGTACTTAAAAAGCGTATAACCCGAACGGGTAGTAAGACGTGGTGCTAAATATTATTATTATTATTATTATTCACACTAGAAAGGTAAAAATGACTATAGTAGGAGTAAGTATACCTAAATTCACGTGGAAGGAATGTGGTAAGCTACAGTATTTAGGAAATTAATGCCTAGTACATCTGACGAGTCTTAAAACGACTTCCCCCATCACGATAAAAACAGATAAAACCTCCGCGTGGGTAATTATCATATCAACAGTGTTCTTTGAGAAAGTGCCCATAAAATAACAAAACGATTTGACCACAGTAAAAGTCAGGGCAATCTAAATTTCATTGAAATACAAATTAACAAGTACGTTTAAACGAGCATTTCCAAATAGTTCTGGTTTATAAACCGACACCTTGAGCAATCTCTGATCGCGTGTATCGTTGTGTAAACAATCGAATGCTGTTGTTCAATGATCCGTCAGACAGGGGTTGCAATACTGGCAATTTACCGCCGCTGCGCTACGTTAATCATCTCCCTTGCGACATTCTAGTAAGGGCGAGGAGGAGTGGGAAGAAGGGTGAAACAACAAAACACTGGCGTGAAGCACAAACACGCATACTTATACTAAGATTTAAACTGCTTTAGGATCAGCGTGGTGGATAGGCCGAGGACCATAGCTGCCACACAGCGGGGGTTTGTGCGTTACTACTATGCAAGCACTCAGCGACTGTCGAGATATCTGGCAACGTGCATCGGTTTCTATCACAACTACCCTTCACGGATTGGTCGAGCATGTGACGAGACTCCACTCTGACTGCACTTACCTCACTCAATCCTCAAGCAGTTTACAACGCAGTATATCTTTAATCACGGGGACATCAGTATGGAGGATACAACAATTCAATACATTTAAATTAGGTAGTTGAAAATTGATAATACTACACGGGGATCGAACCCAAGAAGTTTGACTTAGCTTGCCAATGATCTAACACCGAGCGGACATTCCAGTAATTACGATGATTTAAAACTTGTACTTTTATGGATATTCATGAAATTTGTTTTAATTAGACTTCAATCTTGTATTGTATACTTGACAGCATAACAGTCCTCCCGATTCGCAGATGATTGTGGAATCAACGATAGCTTATGGTAACCAATGATTTCCACACGCCCATCACAATATTTGATGACCCTGACACGGTGAAAATCATGAACAGCTCAGTGTTAGAGCATATTTGGGTTGAGACCATTGCTTTCTTATCTTAATGTGACTTCTACAGCTTCCCAACAAAAATGCGAATCTCTCCGCTTCGAAACTTCAAGCTACAACATTTCTAAATGCAATAATATGTAAGTAAATGTTTAGAAAATAAAAATATAAATTTGGTTGTAAGCAACAATATTATTTTATTGTATTATTATAGTGTTACTGACTGAGATAGGTAAGGTTCTGTTTTAACTTAAGTATTTGGCATTTATACTATATACGTGTCTGCGCAGATCATAGAGTGCATAGGGTATTTTTTTTAAATATACATGATATATTGGGAGAATTAATACATCTTAAACCATGTGAACCACAATATTATCCACTAATTATTAGAGTTTGTATTGGTTTTCTAACTTGATCACTAAGAATAAACATCAACTTCAAATTCAGAGAGAAATGATTATAGAAGATATTTCAACTTGAGATCCAAAGAAAAATATTAAGACTGTAGTAACGAAAATAACATGAGATTTCTTAAAATAATTTACCTAGTATTTTTACTTTCTCGCTATCTTACAGGTAGAGAAAGCATTGTGATCGCCAAAAAAATCTAACTCGAGCTTTTGAGGAATTTCGACGTTTCATGACCCACGAATCCGAAAATGTGGTTTTTAAATTTCCGTCTGTCTTTCTGTACCTCAGACTAGAGCCTAAACTATTTTACCGATCGGGCTAAAACTTGGTATCTAGAGTTTTCATAGGGTGAAAAGGAAAAAAATCTATTTTCTCATAATTGTCTCTAACGATTTTGATTAAATTTCATTTCTATGCATTGATAAATATTATAAACAAAATGGATGCTCTCATGTTTTCGGCAAAATGATTTTAAGGGTTCAGGTCTGATGCGTAACTTCTCATTTTTATCACACCTCTGAGACTATTTGAGATATGAAATTAATTATTGTTGAAAATATGTAGGTCTATTTATAATACAAATATTTTATTTGAAACATATTTTTATAAAAACAATAATTTTTTAGTTAAACGCATATATATATATATACATTTTTTAACTTTTTTAACACAGGTCAAGTATTGCGACCGTTAAAAATTATCTAACCCGAGATGTTGATGGATGTTGATGTTTCATAAACCCCCTAAGCCTAAAAAGTTGTTTTCGCAATTCCTTCTGCATGTATGTTTGTTTAACCCTAAAATTAAGAGTAATTTAATAAAGGGCGAAAAGAGACAAAAATCCATTCTCTCAAAATCGGCTCTAACGATTTTGATTAAAATTTGTAACTAGACGTTGATTAAGATTATAAACAAAGTGGCTATTTTTATTTTCCTATGAAAATGAATTTAGGGTACTTTAAAAAAGCGAAAATTTCGTATCTACGCAACTATCTACGATATTAAATAACTCATTGTTGCGAAATTGTAATACTATTAAAAATAATAAAAAAACTTTATTTTAAATACATATTTCAAAAAAAAATTAATAGTTCCGGAAATATTGGCAAATATAGTAGTACATCTTTGTGAGTTTTTCCTGTATAGAGATACTACTTAAGTTTTAACACAATAATTCTCTAATTCCATAGATTAAGTAGATAAGTAAGTCTCTCAAAAATTTATGTTAATTTTTCTTTAACCTCTTAGGGGGAATGGTTGTACAGTAATGATCTATCTTTATCTTTTTAGACTCAACAGTCAATATTTACCTTTTTATTGGTCTAAATTTATAAATAAGGAATTTAATAAAAATGCGATAACCATAAAATGTGTAACCCCTAATAAAATGTCGAAAACTTTAACCGGAATTCGAAATTTTAATACGAGGTATTGACCCTTGTAGACCCAATACTCAACTTTTATTTTTGTTCCAGATATACTAGTGAGGATTTTAATTCCTTAAAATGAAAATCATAAAATTTAAATCTAGGAGTCAAAAAATGTTTAACATAAGTATAACGCAATTTTTGCTCGGGTTTGCTAGTGTATATTATTCCGTTTCAAATATGTTTTGAGTATGTATGTATGTATGTATGTATGTATGTTTTGTATGTTTTTTAAATAATGGAGTGAGAAAGTCCGTGCGGAGCTCAGTACCATTTATTTTTATAGGTACTAATACAAGGTATCAAAAGATATAGTTGAAGATCACATGATTTGACGTATGAATCTATGAAAATAGTTTTAGTAACTTTAGTGGCTGTCAGATACTGTTCTTTCTACTCGAATAACATCTGTGTGTACAACTAATGAATCTTGTTTACATCAGCCAGATTTTTATCAGCGGCTCGGTTATTAACACCTGGCACCTCCTGACAGTAGTGGAGTCAATATCCCAATAAATTACCATCAGATGTGTCTACGTTGAATTAAAATATACAACTATTAGTTTTTTATATTTCCATGTTCAGCATATGTAATACTAAAATCTTATATCTCGATTGCCAATGGCATAGAGGTACGGTGACTGGAAAACTCGTTGAGTATATCAGAAATATCTTAATATTAGAATTCTTATCTTGAATTTTCGCTACGTGGCTGGTAGAAAACATCGTTAAAGATTATTTGACATGAACACGTTATTAATATATATTTTCAGAACTATTGAACAAGTGTGTTATTTGTTTTTAATCTTAAAGTAACTGACACAGTTAACTCCTAGCCGTTTACATTTTTGTTAAACCTCACCTAGTAAATTATAACTACCGTAGCTTACTCTAAAGAACCTTTACTTAGCGCTTAGCCATAAAATCATGCTTTAGTTTTATAATCTAACTGCGAACCAATTATTTTTCTTGCTTCATTATAAATCCAAACAAATGTTGTTAACCTTCTCACTAAGTAGCTCCACCGAACCCAATCTCATTGTTGTTTTACAGAGCTGTTACAAAGTCCATTTGTTTCTCATCATGATAGGTTGAATTTTTTAATTGCTCGATAAAATACAACTCATTCCACAAGAGCTTGTGGCTCAGTAATTATATTTATACATCTTAATTCACACCAGAGGGTACACGGATAAATTAGCACACCACGTCTTACTGATCTCCCGGACTAATCGCATATGTACAGTTATGAAGTTGGAATAAGGAAGATATAATTTTAGACCAAATATGTACGCATTTTAGTTTTGCAATGGTGGCAAACCATTATGGGGGTTAAGGAGTGGAGGTGGATATCAGTACACCCAGCCATCCTCGTCACCAGTAAAATATCCATAGACCCCGGATTTTTATGTGTTTACATATTTTAATCCTGCCAGTTAGAAATGTTAAAATCTAAATGTAGATGAATTGGGTTGTTTGGGATTATAACTTCATTGTTAATATAGTAAATTATACTGAATTATGCATATTTTAAAAGATATTAAGGGAAATTACATATCTTGTGTTTTTTTTCTGTGGTGTTATTATTTTTGTCTTTCTGACGAAAATACTTTTAAATGTTGTGTCACTAAATTTAAGGCAGCTTGTACTTCCATAAAGGAATGTTTCCGGTGAAGGTATGGCAGTGAGCAAAGTCCAAGTCAGTTATGCTAGCTAGTCAGAGCTCATTAAAGTTGCCGTAACGTATCTTTGTGTCTGACGTAGCTCGTCTCTCGCGTGGCGTGTCAGTTTGTAAACACAAGTCAAAGGATTGAAAACAACTCTTGGATCTAATTAGCTCATTTTTTCGTTGTTCTTTGGTCGGGAGAAGAAACGGCTATAAATCGGGAAGGCAAAGAGTAAATGGCAAAAACGGAACCCAAAATCAATTAAGGAAATGTAATTTGAAATCTGTCATAATAATACGGCGCGTATAATGGTCTTTTGAAAGTCAGACAAGACCATCCATGTATATCATACGTATAAATGTATTATATCGGGTAGTATGTCGAGATTAAACAATTAATTAACCTTGGACCAAAACAAATACTTTTAGAAAACTAGATTTAAAAATCTGGTATGGTCTGACGTTCACTTGTTTTGAAAGAGATGGCAACAGTGGAGGTTTCATTAAAAATTAGTGTTAGTATGATTAATAGAATTAGTTATACAGAGTGGCCCACGGAAAAGAAGCCCGCCTCCTATATCCAGTAGGCGCCTCACTCTGAATTGGAGGAAGTCAATCCCCCTACACCCATATTTTGACATGAAGAATGAGTCAGCGTATAGCCCGAACGGATAGTAAGACGTGGTGCTAAATATTATTATTATTATTATTATTATTATTAAGAATTAGTCAATAAAGCTTTAGACAAGCAGTTAACTAGCTCATTATTCGTGTCACAATATGGGTGGAAAGAGATTGACCTCCTCCAATTCAGAGTGAGGCACCTGCTGGATATAGGAGGTGGGCTACTTTTCCATGGGCCACTCTGTATAATGCAATTTATTTGAAGCCTTTATTTAGTGAGAAATTTAAGTGGTGTAAAACAAACTTATAATGTAATACAACATGCTAAAAATTTAATTGTACGTGTGTATATTTTGAAACGTGTTTTACCATTACTTTACATACTTGCAACCTAAAAATTAAAATTTCGTTCCAATAAAAAAGATTAAATAAATAAATATATATAGTTATCACCGCGTCTTACTAACCATTAGGGTTATACGCTTATGTACTAATTACATTAATGGGTTAGGGATAAGGAAGGTTGAATTTATAAGAAGTGTGCCCACATTTGTGTGGAGAGAGTAGGAAACTATTTAGGAAAAATCACCCTCAGTACACACGACCGGGATTGAACCACGATACCACCGTAACAGGCAGCTAAATCTATTGCGAGAGTGACGTCTTAAACATTGTATTAGTACGTAAAATATTTTGATGAAAAAATAAATGTTATAAAGGTTAAGATTTTAAATCACAAACACTGAATACTTACACCTGTAATACGCTCTAGTTTTATTTTAATTAATAATGAGTGTCAAAGAAACAACATTTTGTAACAAGATAATGTAATTAATCGTTTTAGAAGTTAAAAAAGATTGAGACTTAGACTTTGTTATTGTAGATGAAGTCAAAAGTTTTGGTAAAGTAATAGTCACGAATCACTATCAATGAGTAGGCATACACGCCTTAACGGTTTCCCTTTGTCTGTTTTAACAGTGATTACGTAATTTGGTTAGATATTTTTGTTATTGTTGCATCTTACTATCCGTTCAGATTATACGCATATGTACTTTATCACTCTAATGAGTTAGGGATGAGGACAGTTGAATTTAGAGTAAGTGTACTCGCATTTGCAGGGAGGAAAGTGGAAAACGATTCAGGGGAAAAATCCTCAGTACTCTCGACCAGGATTCAAACTACGATTTCCCTGTAATTAAAAGTCCAGTATATTGTGAGAATAACGTCTTACATCATGGGTCATTGAAGCAGGTATTTTTAACTAATGTAAATATTTGTTAAGATGAGTAAATTTGATGTCAAGAATTATTGTGAAAGGCACGTTGGTGTTAAACCATTAAACTTAAAAAATAAAAGTAGCATTATTTAATTGCATCCTGAACGGACAAGAAGCTGCACAGTGTGGTTTGTTTCGAACTGGTCAGCCAGCTTTCCCCAGATCTGCAGATAGTTAGAGCATCGCTGTTCGTCCGGACGTAGGTCTAATCAACCGCACAATGTCTGCTCGGACTTTAGGTAGCTTTCTCTCTTCTGCGCCGGTTAATTAAACCCACTTGATTTGCTGCGACGTTCGATACAAAAGCAAGCAAATCTATAACCATTAAAGTTTTGCAAAACTTTACCTCATTAATTTCTATCTACGGTTCTTGATGTAGATTTAGTATAAAATGAAATAAAAAATACACTGCTTCTTCTTTCGGCATTTAAACCAGAGGCCCTCATTTATAGATGGTTAAATTCTAGACAATGCACACATTCTCGTCATGCACTTGAAGAATTTGTATCGAAATATTTATAACACTCTCGTGCTATACTGGTCTGCTGAAGGCAGGGATATTGAGGCTAAATCTACTCGGGGTGGTTTTTCCTATATGTTTTCCCACTCGACTCCCACGCAAATGCAGGTGAATTAACTCTAAAACGCTCCCTTCCTCATCCCTAGCCCATTGGAGTAACTATGTATGCGTATAACCTGAACAGTTAGTAAAAGGTAGTGATGTAAGAATACCTTTTATATCTTATAAAAAAATATTTTTCACCACACAACTTACAAATTAGCTTAATAGTCCTACTAAAGCAGACAGTTCAGAGCGTTAATGTGCAGTACATTTGATAGCGTATCGCGCATGTCTAAAACTTGAACCCAGAATCCTTAATATCCCGTCTCCTCTATCCCTTCCAAACCACCTGGATAACACCTTATTTGGGAAGGTAGCACAGTTCTAACCAGGTGTCACATCGTGTTGTTGTTTTCAGTGTTCTTAAAAAAACATCCACTGAAATCGAGACCAGTGAAACCGTTTTACCATATTTAAAAAAAAATACAATAAGATTTTAAAATAATCGTTTTAAAGCTTAAAAAAAAGCAGAAGGGAGCGCGAGTATTTGTACAGTTTTTATAACATTACATTTGTTCGGCCAAAATAAATCAAATATTTCTCCAGTAGCAACATAGAGTTTAGTTTTCTGAATATGCAAATATCATATCTTGAATATCTGTTAAGGGTGTCCTGTAATTTTGTCAAAACTTTTTAAATAAAGAGAAAACGTTTTGACAAAATTCCAGGACATCCTTGACAGATATATAAGATCTCTTGATATAAGCATGTGCAGAAAACCAAACTCTATGTTGCTACTGGATAAATATTTGATTTATTTGGCCAAAAAAATTTCAAATCTATGAAAACTGTAAAAATACTTTCGCTCCCTTAGGCCGCACCTTAACGTGTTCTAATTTATCTGGGGTCAAGTAAAGAATGCAGAAAGACACACTTCAATGGGATCTCTGGTTTAAGCGTAATCTTTTATATAATTTCCTGGTTAATCGGGCGTAAGATTATTTATTTTTATTTAGCACTGCGTCTTACTACCCGTTCGGGCTATAATCTTAAACTCAGTACAGCTTGTAAGGGTGCTTCTCGCCAAGTGAAGGTGTTGGACAAGCCACTGCAGGCGACTTTTTTTTACCCAAATATTAATAATTTTGTTGTTACTAATTGCATTGAATTTTACTACCACTCTCGGCTATTCACCTTCAATTACACTAATGAGGAAGAAATGAAGGTATAACTTAGAGTAAATGTATTTGCATTTTCATGGAGGTAAAGTGAGATAGCAATAAGGGAAAAAATAACTTTTATACAACAAGCTGATATTTGGAACCCCCAAATTTCCTATCACTGGTAAACCAAACTAGACGAGGATGACGTTTAGTCCGTGTTCTCATCGATGTGGGCAAGTTCGTAGTTAATTGGCCTATCTTGAGGGTATATAGGGATTTGATTGCGCCCTTTGCTGCTCGTTCTGTATCACTTTTAATATTCATGACAAACACCAACAGTTTTATAGTTTAGTGCCTCAAGCGTCATACGTATGGAATACTTGTTCAACTTACTTAAATTTTAAAATTAAATTAATTACGGTTTAAACTGTTTAGGTTAATTTGGTTGAGCCAGTCAAGGCCAAGAAAATATTCCATTCTATTATTATTATTATTATTATTATTATTCCTTGACGTCAAAACGCAACGCCTTGACTGACGTTTTCAGCGTTGATGTATTGATTTTATGGTCTCCAACTAATCAGCCATAAAAGGCTCTAGTTCAAATCCTTGTTGAAACATATCTTTATCTTCAAATTTTGTTAAGTTTTTGGGATAATATTGGCTAATAGGCATCAACTTTTTCTGTTATTAATGGTATATTTTTAAATAAATGCCTTTAACGCGAGGGTTATTATTAAATGCTTTATTTTTAAGTGGTATAAATGAGAAAGGTAGTTTATAGGAAATGCGCCCACGTTAACTTATATAGGGTGTTAGAAAGTCATAGTAATGCATCACCTTTGGAATATCTTCTCTAGTGCACCTACCCACGATCCAAGCTTCAACCCCCTCGTCATCAGCTATCAGGTATAATCTGACCGCTCAAACCACACGATCACCAGCATAGAGGTCTGGGTTAAAAAAAATACATCATTGTTCGTATGGGGAAAGGATCTAAGGCCACTTGGGCACACGTTCCCTTCACAACATAACCCCTCCCCCTGTCCTATTTCTCTCAATAAACTACTCAAAGCTAAAACTAAGCTACATCTTCCCAAACCATAGAATGGTGTGGTAAGCGCCAATTGAACTTTAAAGAATTGAACCAAGTCCCTCAAAACTTTAGGCTCCATTGAGAGTGGGGTTAAAATTGAACAAATACTTTTTTTTTTTAACTACCCTACATCTTATATCCAACTTTACTACATCGGCATCGTGTCTGTCTATTGAGTTTAGGATCCCGGGTTTAGTTCCCTCGTCTCCTAAAATTGTATCATTTGTAAAATTGATGTTTCTAATGTCGTACTTATGAATCAAGAGCCAATTTATAAGATGTTTAGTTTGTTATTATTATTAGCACCGCGTCTTACTACCCGTTCGGGTTATACGCACTTACGCTAATGTGTAATGGTAGGGTGATTGTGAGATGAAATGGAGGACCTACAGTTTAACGTGAGATCCGAACCACGGTGGAGGCCTGGCATTCCCCACATTCACAATATGTCTTGTCAGAGGTGAAGGAAGGGTTTGGTAATCAGATAAATCTGTGCCGGGACCGAGGATTGAACCCCGGCCGCCAGCACAGAAGTCTGACACCTTACCTCTAGACCGCCAGGTCACCCTTTAGTTTGTTCTAGCACCAATTTAATGTTCGGGTCAACAAATGCATCAACCTTATCTGTTCTGGATGGCCGGCGAAGGGAAAGTTAGGGCTTTCGCCTAGGCTGAGTCTACTGAGGGTGGTTTTTACTATATGGTTTCCCATTTTCCCTCCACATATATTCAAGTATATTCACTCTAGTTTCTACCCTTCCTCATCCCTTCTTAATTTGTGTAATTAAATGCGAATAGCCCAAACGGGTGGTAAGATGTGGTGGACAAAAGGCCGTACCAAGACCGTAACCAGGGGAAGGGGTATAAATATATATGGCTTCATATATGGTTCAAACAATATCAAAATTAAGATATAAGTACAAATCAGGGGACTGTGTTACCATAAAAAGCACTTCAGAGAGCTTCTAGAGGTGTTTATCGTTTATAATTTTTTCTGTCATCCGGCAATTGGGGGATGTGCCCCCCAACCGCCCCACCACCAAAAAAAAATTGGCTGGCTACGGCCTTGCCGCGTACTCATATAATTAATCAGTAGGTACAGAAACTGCTCACTAAATAGGGCTTTTACCAAATTAATTACAAACTATGTTTATGCTAATTACTGTTTAAATCCGGTGCGAAATCGCGTGAGTGCCAGCTGTTGTTTTCATCACATATTGACCTATTAAAATGTTTTCCCAGCCGACCCCGTGCGTCAAATTTTGTTACAGTAAGATGCCTGTCATTTCCGCCGATCAGGCGGTGCAATGTCTCGCCTTGGCACACTTGGACTATGGGGCAGGCTGCCTTCCCCTTTATATCCGACTGCTGTTGCCATTTCCCAGATAAATATTGTAACCTTTTATCAGATGGCGTAAACGCAGTTCTCTAACGTGATAGATGTTATATTCTTATTCCACTTAGTCGCCGATAACGAGAAAGTTGGGGGTTTGAATTATTTAAGCTGGGTTTAATAAGGTAGAGTTTTTCATATATCCCTGTAAATGTGATCATATGGTCTACAGCTTCGTGATCACTATATATATATATATATATATTAATTTTGATCCACCTCTAGCTGCCCATTTTGGATGTCCATGTTTAACTACACTAATAAAGCAGGGATTAGGAAAGTAGAGTTTTAGAGGAAATTGACCTGCATTTGCATTTTAGTTCGCCCAGCTGTGGTTAGAATCTAAACATCCCTGTCATTGTCAAACCAGACCAGATGAGATTGACGCCTTAATACGCGTGGCCAACGGTATGGGAACCAAGGCTATAACAGTGTATTATAAGGGCTAGGAAATGGGAGTATGGTTTTATAGGAAATGTGCCCGCATTAGTGTGACGAGGAGGTGAGAAAATGACAATGATAAATCAAATTAGGAAAAATAGCCTCAATGTACCAGACTGAGATATGAACCATCCCATCAGTGGCACTCATATTGCGAGTCTGACGCCTTAAAGGTCGTGTGATCACCGTTGGGAACACCGTTGCTAGTGGACACCCACAAAGTTTTTAATTGGTCTATGACGTTACGCATCAAAATAAGTACTGTAATTTAGTGTGTTTTCTTTTGTCAACATAGCAATTAACTTAAGATTACATGTCATTCGTACAGATATAATTTTCTCTTGTCATCGAAACATGAAATTTAACTCTTTTTTTTTTAGAAGGGGAAGATTTGAGGGTGAACATTATGTACGTCATGTTAATAGTAACTTTACGCTTATTTTAATAATATGAGTACATTAGCGAGAAATTCATTCTTTGCAGCAGGGTCTACCTATTAAAAATATAAACTTCAAGATCTCTTTTACGATTCTTGAGCACCAACCCATTCCATGGATGAGTGACTAGTAAGGCCTACTATAGGACCTGACAGCACGGGGTCATATCTCAGGTAGTGCCTGTTTATGAGTGCTGTTATCTTGATACATAATTTATAACACCAGTACTAACCATCGATGACTTAACTAGTTCAAGAGGACAGTAAGATGAGGAGAAAATTCAATTTTGTTTAAAACATATATTTTTACGTCTAGATGTTTCTAGTAGTCCTCTATAATTTTAGCTGAAAGTAAATTCGTTGAATAAAATGTGATATTTTAAACAATGAGATAATATTTATCTGGAGAGTGGTATTGGTAAACACAAATTTGAAATAAACTACCCCTGGTGCACCCTGTTAAGATCGATCTCTGAATCAAACCTAGGATCACTTAATCTAAAAGAATGGTGTGGCTATAAAATTTAACTTTAAATTTATATTTTAAAAATACATTATTTTTTTATAATTTAAAGTATTTAAAATATAATATGTTTTAAAATGACACACCTGTGAGGCGCACGGAGTACTGAGATGCACTATAGACACTTAGAAATTTCGTGTTATTTAATTATTTATTTATTTTTCAAAATATTGTTTTCGCCTATATGAAAGGAAAAGGTGTCATGTCCTTAGATTTAAAAAATCATACATTTTAATTTTTATAATTTATGGCTCATTTTCAATGATTCTTAGTGTGAAACATCCCAGTTATTAAATCAAAATAAATAAATAGACTTTACAAGAGGAAAAAGTAATTTTATAACAGAATCACCACAATACATTTTAAGAGGATTGACAATATTTTTAAGTAGATTTGAAGCTTCATAACAATCATGCCAATAAGAAATAGGCTATCGCAATATGAGGATAGTCCCTTCAAGTATACGGTGCCCTTAATTAAGATATTTATAGTTCTAGAGAACTTATGATAAACTAGAAAGATTTAATGTGAAAATAATGCATCTGATTGGCCGTTAAAGTTTAGTGTTCATTCCCCCCC
>CABFOW010000886.1:20090-39147 GCA_902141385.1 Timema californicum | reverse complement strand
CCGTTATCCATGTATTGCTAACCCTCCAAGTTATTCTCATATTAACACTAATGAAGTAGAGGTTGAAGATGATATAATTTAAAGGAAATGCATTTAGAATCGTATATAGTGAAAGTGGAAAATAATTCAAAAAAACACATTCATAGAACACCCGTCTGGGGATTAGAACCTTGATTTACCTGTCACCGGGAATACAAGACAAATCAAGATTGGCGCCTTTGTCCTCGTGCCCACCGGGGCGGGGTATCCTCTTAGAGCCGTTGTCTCGACAGACTCCGAGTCAAGGCCCTCCGCAAATCAAGCAACACTCGCGTGACAGTGTCAATCCTCAAGAACTTGTGTCTGGACAGAAACGGCCCTTTTCAGTGCTCGGCTGTGCATGAAGCCGTGACCCTTCCTCTCAGCGACCTACTTATACGTCATACATTGTTGCCATATATTTATATTTATTTGTTTTACTACAGGGATTTTTTATTCTTTATGAACATTCGTCGACCTCGGTGGTCTTGGGGTAAGGTGCTCACCCTATGATCCAATTTTGGTGGGTTCAAACCCAGCTGGGGTTGATGAAGTTTTCTTTAAGGGATAAAAATCCGTAACACAATTTCCTTTGGTGGGAAAGTAAAGCCATCAGTTCCATGTCAATTGTGGCATGTGGAATAACCCTAGAAGGTATGTGAAAATACCTTTCCCGGTGAAATTGGTGGGCCCTTTGATCTCGCTAGTTGAAATTCTCGTTTTCTGATTTAATCAATTGGTTCAGAAAGTGCACTTTAAATACCTCAAATAAATGAAAAATTTAAATATATGTACACGCCGTTTATCCTGGAAGGTCTTTACTCGATGGATTTCACTATGACCCTATCTTGTAAGCTGTTACAATGAGGAAATGTACAAGATAAGATTGCAAAATTTCAGGGTAGACGGAATGTACAAATCTAATTTAAAAAAATTGAGGTTAAAAGCACCAGAACGATAGTATTACTTTGATTACTACAATAATTTGAATGTTTGTATGTACAAAACACTCAATTTACATTGAACGATAGCAGTGACGAATTACACTAAGAAGTAGCTTATAATATAGGGCCATAGTGTAATCCGTCAAGGTAAAATTGCTACCTTTCAGAGTAAGCACAATGCTCACCCCGGTTACCTTAAAATAGCCTATATATCACTGTTACTTTGAATGATTGAACTACCGGTCAGTATTATAAACTACATCTTTGTGAAACCATCCATAGAAGATTCTTAGGACCAGTTTCATAGTCAGACTTAGTAGGCCTAAACCTCAAGTGCGGCGCTTTACTAAACACATGACGACCGACATCTACGTCAACTTGAATATAATGTTCCAGATTCGCATATGAGACTGGCCCATTCCATTCTGATATCAGTGGGTGTTATCCCGTATCTAGTATAGCACCGCACTTGAGGCGTACAAATCTGACTATGAAGCTGGCCCATTCCATTCTGATACAGCTAGATGTCATATTTTATTTAGTATAGCGCCGCACTGGAGACGTACTAAGTCTGACTATGAAACTGGCCGTAGTAGTACAAAAGAAATAGTCAAAAAATGGATACAAATCTAATAGGAGCTATCGAGGTTATAAGCTTAGTTCAAGCTCTCATCACTGGAAAACATTACTGTGGCGCTGATATGAGTCTAGATATTGTATTAATACAATAATCGTTCAGTGGTACGTTTGCGTTTATCTATTGTTATTATTATTATTATTATTAGCACCGCGTCTTACTACCCGTTCGGGTTATACGCACTTACGCTAATGTGTAATGGTAGGGTGATTGTGAGATGAAATGAAGGACCTACAGTTTAACGTGGAATCCGAACCACGGTGGAGGCCTGGCATTCCTCACATTCACAAGATGTCTTGTCAGAGGTGAAGGAAGGGTTTGGTAACCAGATAAATCTTTGCCGGGGCCGTTTATCTATTGTTGTTTCTGGATACCTTTGGATCCGAAACATTTGTATCGCACTTATTTCCGTGTGACAAGCGTTTAAAAATATAGGTTCCACACCAACTAACCAAGAAACACAAAGGTCACTTTATTGACATTGTGCTAGCAAAATAGGAAACATTTTAAACGAATGCACCAGAAGGTAGTTACTAAATGTTTTCCTAATCCATAGGCTTCGCTATCTCTTAATTATTATTGGGGGGACAGAATGAACCCATTCTAACTTTCATTTAAATAATAGATTTCGAAACCAAATGAATAACACGAATAATGTGATAACATAATTAATTATTTAAGGCCTGGCGCACACTTCCGTTTTTTTTTAGCGTGCGGTTCCGCTGCGGTCCCGGAATTATGGTTTAGGATACTATAAGTTAGATGGTGCAGTGTATACACACATATGGTGACATTGCGGTACCGTGCGTCCATCTTGCGTGAATATTGACCCGCAGTTCCCGACAGCACTGCAACGGTATCACTCACGCAGATTCGCAGTACCTTATTTCGAGAGAGGAAAAAATTACCTAACCATTTTATAATTTTATTAATCGGATTTAATACAAAATAAGCCAAAATTACACTTTTTCTCCGATGTACATCCACCTCTGATGGCGGCAGAATGAGTACTATGCGCCATATCCCCGCAGTTTGTGTATTGATTCGTCCAGTTCCGCTATGGCACCGCAGCAACACCGCACGTTAAAAAAAATGGATATGTGCACCGGGCCTAATTCATATAAAACAAAGTTAGATTTATCATTTATTCAGTGCTCCAAACGTGAGTTTTTCTGAATAAAGAAATTCGCTGTTTCTTTTACTCTAGTTAGTGTCCTGTTTAAACAATTATTGCTATCACCCCGATAATGAAACAAATTATGGTACATTTACTATTGAATTAAACCTTGATCCTCCCTTACATATAAATTAAAGAAACTAGGGACTGTATAGATGCAGTTAAGACCGGTCCCTGGTGACATTAAAAAATGTTTGAGGTCTTTAAAAAAAATCATGAGCTGTACATTTGCATAACAATCGCAACACGTCTGAGCCCGGATGGGCAGTAATAAGCGAAGAGAGGGAAAAAATAGGGCGAACTACCGTGAGTGCACAAGGAATAAAAAAAAGACATAATTTATGCTTAATAAATCATTTAGTATTCACTTCACGTCTCTATAACCAGCCTTGCACCACCTTGTAAACGGAATATGTAATCATCTCGCGCTCTTCATAGGATTAATTTTGTTAAAGGGGGAGGGGGAGAAGAACTGATTGTTTCCAGAGCTGTACTAGGCTGGGCCACACCCATGATTGTTTTAAGGGTGGCGCCTACCTGAAAGAAATATACTCACACTGTGGTATTTCTTACGGTAATGGCAGCTCTGAAACTTCAAAACCATTAAAACAATTCTCAACCTCGTTACGTTTTCGGTTGCATAACTTCATTTGTTATTTTGTTCAAAATTTGGTTGAAAACGTCGTTTTAATGAGCTAATCCTAGATTTGTATAGTCTATCTCGGTGGTCTNCGGTGGTCTTGGAGTAGAGTGCTCTCCTTAAGACCCGGTGTTCGTGGGTTCAAACCCAGCCGGGATCAAGGGATTTTTCTTTAGTTATGCAAGTTCGTAGCATAATTTCCCTTGAAGGGGAAGTAAAGACGTTGATTCCATGTCGATTGTGGCATGTAAAATAACCCTGGAAGGTATCTGAAAATACCTTTCCCTGAGAAATTGGTAGGCTCTTTCGCTCTATCACACTAAAAATTAATTCACGTGTGCTGATATAATCAGTCAGTTCAGAAAATGCACGTCAAATAACTTTCATAAATAAAAAATATATATTTAAAATAAAACTTAACTTAAAGATTTTCAATTCCATTATTCTATTTACATATTTAAGATGCCTATTGATAGGATGGGTGGAAAGACGTGATGGGTAAAAAACACATAAGTGAGATACTAAGGTTGAATATTCGGGTTGTATTGGTTTTATTTAGATTAAAACTCTTAGGCTAGTATTGTTTTAAGTCCGCAAACTATGTAATTCGGTAGTGCTTCTGCCTACTGAACTGAGGGTCTCGGAGGTGAATCTGGAAGATTGGGTGTTATTTATATAGACTACTATTACTAAGCTAGTTTATAGGTTGGGTGTTGATATGGTCAGTTGGTTAAGAGGATGCAAGTTGAAAAGCCGTGATATAAGGTACATTAGGAATTTTAGAACGAACACGATTAAATGAAAAATAGTAAAATAGTGCTCATTATTAATTTTGCTTTCATGATTACGATTAGATCTAGTTTAAATCCATTTCTTTGAAAGTTAATCATACTAGCATTAAATTATGTGGTGTAGTTTTTTTTCTTGTTGTTGCAAATTTCAATTACCTGGAAAAATTATTGCGGAAATAAGTGAGACAAAAAAACACAATTTTATGCAGATTTTGTATCTAGAAAATAAAACATAATTTTAAAAAGGTTAGATATTATTATTATTGTTGTATTTAAAGTACTGGTAATAAGTGTTTGTGTTTTGTAATCATGGGCTATTAACATATTTTACTAGGAAATAGCTTACTTGATATTTCAAATAAAACGTTTTATATCTCAACAGGTGAGCAAAATAACAAAGGCGTTAGTCTTACGATATCTGAATTGCCTGTAACAGCGAACCATGGTTTGAACCCCAGCTAAGTGTCTGAGAATTTTTATTATGAAATGATTTTCGATTTGACCTTGCCAAAAATGCTGGCACATTTCCTCTAAATTTTAACTTTAATATTCATACCCCATCGGTGCAATTAATATGAACGCAAGTAGTCCGAGTGTGCAGTCAGAAAAAAAAACTGTAACTAACTATAAACAATGCTATTGTCTCAACACGCCACTGTTCATTGTCCATATAGAGACTGCCAAAGTCTATATTATAGTAACCAACTGTACACTATGCTATTGTCTCAACACGCCACTGTTCATTGTCCATATAGAGACCGCCAAGATCTATATTATAGTAACAAACTGTACACTATGCTATTGTCTCAACACGCCACTGTTCATTGTCCATATAGAGACTGCCAAAGTCTTTATTATAGTAACCAACTGTAAACTATGCTATTGTATTAACGTCACTGCTATTGTTCATATAGAACCCACCAAGGTCTATTTTGTAGTGTAACCAACTTTACACTCTGCTAGTGTCTCAACACGCCACTGTTCATTGTCCATATAGAGACTGCCAAGGTGGCTGGTATTTAGGTCTAGACCAACAGACCGTGAGATTATTAGGTGATAATGTGGCTACTGGTATCAACTCACCACGCGCCGTGTTAAGCCACGCAAAAACTTTTAATAAAACATTTTTTTTTAAATATAAAACCATTTCTCTTTACTATTTCGACACGAAATGTTAATTGGTCCTTCACTAGAACATTCATCGGAACAATAGTGACACAGAACATCGCGATGAAGGAAATAGAAAATAAAATAAATAAAATATGTTGTTAAATATGAGGAGAAGATGAGTTCTAAAAGGTATTGGAGCTTATCTAACCTTGTTTCTTGTCTCTCCTTCTTTTGGTCTTATTTTAACTGCCACATTTTTAACACGGGGGATATTACCAGCTTATTTTTAGAGGTGGAGATGATAATAGTTTAAAGGAAGTGCTCCCGCATTAGCGTGGAGAGAAGATGAAAAAACCACAATGGTAAACCAATGCTCTCAGTCGAGATTTAGATCCAAGCCTAGACAAAATGTGACGCTAGTCTAAAGACTACTAGGCCACATATGTGGGCTTGGTCTGTTTACAGTCATGGTCAAATTAATTATGTCATACGAAGATTTTGGTCCTTTTATTTTGATCCAATACATTAGCTTAGACAATATGACATATGATTAGAAAGCTAACGTTTTTGCTTTGAATACCGACACCATCAAAAAATGTATCGTTCATCAGACTGTGAATGGCTAGATAAGCTAGTTTGTCTCATCATAGGTTGGCACGTGCCCTAATTGTCACGCTAGTAAAGTTTGGTTTACTGTTGGTGAGGGGTGGAGGAGGAGAGAAGGGGAGAAAGGGTGCCAAGGCTTGAATTCAGGGTTTTAGTAATAGTTAATAGAGATCAAAATATAAGAACATAATAGTATAAAGCTTTGTTGGCATCTTTCTCTTTCGCATGAAAATTGTTTTGTAATAAGTCAACAATTAAATATTTCGGGGAATCTTTAATGTGTTACATCAAACAGCTCAGTAGGCTACCCCCTTTAAAAGATAATGTTAAAACAGTATTAAAAGTTCAAGAGGTATATGGCGATTCCTTTTTCTAAGGAACTGCATCGAATTCATCCCAAGAGTGCTAAGAACCATCCCCACTCAGTTGTCGAGACCTCAGAAAAGTGTAATTTCTTTTGGGGCTTAAAAACGACCCTTTTTTGAGTTTCGTGGCGTTAACATAGCATGGTCGCTAGCGTGGATGATTTGTACAAGAATAATAGATAACGGTTATGTTGGGAAGTCACGACTAAGCCTATGATATCTAGCGCCTATTCAAAAAATATTTTCTCAAGATTTAACCGTTAGGATTACCTATACGCCGATGGGAGAATTAGAATTGACCTGAAAGAAATAGGGTGTAATGAGGTAGACTGGATATAATTAGCTCAAGATAGGAATCGGTGGCTTACTTTTGTAGGCGAGACAATGAACTTTAGAGTTCTTAATGCCACAGAGAAATGTAATTTGTTTTGCGTGGTGACCGCATTGAAGAGCTGTTAAGGTGAGTAGAAAATGTGTTAACATTAGTATTAACAAACTACCTATGTCTAATATCAAAGATAAATAAATACTTTTTTATATTTTATTCATCCATCCCCCCCCCCCTACAATATATTCCCCGCACTCCCTTTGTATCCTTCCACACTGGAGTTTAATGTGTTACTTCATCTACAAAACATTATTTAGTTTTAATTACATGATAAAAGCACACTACTAATTGCAAACCAAACGAAAAGAAACCCACAATCAACGTTAGTGTCAGTAACTTTAACACCTGTTTACAAGGATACAATCAAAACACCAACTAAATTCATTCAGTTGTGGTCGAATTAGCGAGTCCCTCCCCAGTCCAGTGGTAGGTCCCTCTTACGACTCAGCCCCGGGAAAAGGAAGGTACCAACGCACACCAGGGGACCAATGCTTCCTCAATTTACCGCATGGACAAATACCTTTTACCATTTAGGCGCCCCCCTCCCCATTTTGCCAAAAGTCACGTGCTTGTTGACACATAAAGGTAATTGAAGCGTGACAAACACAAAACACGATTTATGTGAGTTGATTACATATAATATTTATATTAAGATTGCGGTTTTTGTAGGCCCGTGTTGATTTCCATTTATTCTCCTCCTCGTGTCTCACTAACCGTTCAGGAAATCCGCATATTTACACTAACGGAGTAAAGATGAAGAAGGTGTTATTTGAATCAAAATCCACCTATATTTTTAAGTGGGAAACCACTTAGAAAAAAACCACCCATTCACGATTTAATATCTGACAACGTTTTCATCGATGTGGGTGTAAATGTTACTAAACATGGAAATACTTCCAAAATGTTATGATTGGAATATTCTCTTATAGGTTCTTTCCCCCAGGAATATTCTCACGTCTCATTCATAAGTGTAAGTAAGGTATATTTGACAATCCCTCACCCTACACCCAATATATTAGATCAGAGCACGCGTCCCTATAAGTGGAAAGCGAAAAGATTTTCTTCCATACGTGGATCTTAGGTGAGGATGTAGGGGACGCGAGAAAGGGTAGGTGTTTTTGCAGTTTATATATCAACACTTTTTTTGGGTCAAAATAAATCAAATATTGCTTCATTACAAATATAGAGTTTAATTTTCTTCACATAGTGATTTAAAAACACTTCTTGAATATCTGTCAATGGTATCCTGGAATTTATTGACAACTTTTTTCCTTCATTTAAAAAGTTTCTCACCTATTGCCGCTGTGCTCATGACAGATACTAAACCACTATTGATACCACCACGTTAAGAAAGGTAAATTCTATATTAGTACTGAATCAATATTTTATTTATTTTGATAAAAAAAAATTATTCTATAAAAACTGCAAAAACACTGGCTTTTCTCGCATTCCCTACATCCTCATATTAAGGTGTAGAGATAGCAAATGAATATAATTATTAGATAATAGTCAATAATTTTGGATAAAACGTTTTACAATATTTTTATAGGCATTAATAATAATAATAAATAATAATGAAGAAAAATTCTAATAATCTTTTTTATTTTCATGGGTGTTCACGGGAAAAGATTTTCCCGGAAATTATAGACATATTTACCAATTCAACGTCGTTGGTTAGGCCTATTTTATTTGGAAAGTAATAGGTCAAAGTGACGGACACTCTTAGAAGGCGATAGTATGAGTTTTTAATTACATTCTCCACAAACCTTCTTGCTTCAGAATTTGATAGGAAGTCCCTTCTATTATTTTCACGCCACAAGTGAAGTTAGAAGCTTTCGTTTCCTGTTTTCTAAAAACAAAGCATTAAGTTAGTAAGAAGTTGCTTGTATTGCGGTCCGTCAGTAACGGCAGGAGGCTGATTGAAGAACTATCCATTATGATTGTATTTTATTGTTTCTTTTGACAGTGTACTTTCCTAATCATGCTATTCAAACTACACCTTCTAAAAACAACTATATTTAAGGGTATTCAAGCGAGTTTTTAATTATTCGTAACATTACTTTTTTATATACCATTTAGTAATTTGTGTTTTTTAGATGGACTAATTTTGGTCATATAATAAGAAAGAAGACCTTTTCTTAATATATCTATTGGTATTAATAAATTGTAGAGTTTTTTGTGTGTGTCTGTCTTTCATGATCGTTGCGCGATATTTACTACACGCAGATGTTTGACATTTTAATATTAGTAGCACTTGTGCATGAACATGTGCACCTAGAACCCACGATTTTAAAATTTGTTTTTGAATATTTAAAATGAATTAAACACTGGGTCAGAATAAATAAAACGAAGATAGATTTCCTCTGTCCGTTTTAAACAAATAAAAGCGAGGAACTTATGCTAGTTACTAAATAAAACACACAATCATATTTATTGAGTTTAAAAAAAATATTAGTATTACCTTTTAAACAATAAACTCCAATATAAACCTTAAAGTGGTTTTCATAACAATGAACATTTTAGGAAATATCCCCAACTATATTCCGGGTGGTACTATTCCTGCTATTCAATTAGTGAGTGTTTTAAGACAGTGTGGCTGGTGTGTGGTACTAGGCATGCAGCCTTTTTAAAAGTTAGTTTGTATTTTGTGTGTTGCTAATTGCTATAATCTGTGGGTTAATAGATTGGGTTAAGTACAAAATAAATTTGAGCACCCAAAATAAACTAAGAGACATTATCTCTGATGCCAGGATCGCAATCAACTTAAAGTTTACTTAACGTAAGGATCACTTAACTTTCACGTAACGTTCACTTAATATAAAGAAACTGGAGTGTGATCAGAATTCACGTAAAGTAATGTTACAGCTCGAACAAAATACAAACAACGGATTTAAAGAATAACAAAAAAATTGTACACCAATTTGAAACATACTCATTTAGGGCTGATTAGGCTGCAAGTACTTTCAATAAATCTGGCTGGATGTAAACAATAAAATGTAACAAAAAAAAAGGTTACTACGTGTTAGAGTTCGCGAGACGGGGACATACTATACCGAAGAAGTGGTTTGAATTCCATAAAAAAAACAAATGAAGCACTAAAGAACCTTGTTAACGTGGCTCGCAAAATGATTGGCTGGCTAGAATAAGTGATACCTTCACTTAACGTTCATGCAACGTAAAAGTTTTCCCCTGGACAACTCTTAAGTTAAGTGAACGTTAAGTTAACTGCATCGTGATGGCTTCCATTTAAAAATACGAGAAGAACCTTTACGTTAAGTTACGTTACATAAACATATGAACGTTAAGTTGATCATGATCTCGAAAAATGAGAGAGTAGGATTATGTTAAGATGTACATTTTGAAAAATATTTTTTTTTTGCGGCCAGCATCAAACATATTTTACATTTATATTATTATTTATTCATAGGTATTTAAAATATATATTAAAAGTGATGGTTGAAGATCACATGAATGGTCGAATGAATACATGGACATTTTTTTAATCTGTCAAACAAGTAATTTCACATCTGAATCTGAAGGAAGCTATTGGTACGTGAGATTCCATCCACATTTCTTTGTCTTGCTAAAAACTTTCATTTATGATAAATTGAACGAGGCTGTTAACTGTTCCTGATTTGATCTTAATGCGAGGCACGGGACATGTGTAGATGGTGTTCAAATATAAAGAGGCATGGTTCGTCGCTCGTACTAGCATTAGACTCCCTGGCTGCTATCATCATTATGTGCTAGAAGCTACAAGCCTCTAGTTTTGCTATGAAAAATGGAACCCCATGGTATAGCTAGATGTGAGCTAGTGTGCTCGACTCAGACTTGGGAGGCCAAGGTTTGATACCAAGTTGGTAGTAAAAGGGATCTCACATTAACACCTGCACTCTTTTTCCAGCCAAATTCTTCTTTTGGGAAAGGCGCAATATTAGAAAAGGTTCTATAAAAAGCAGAAAAAAGTATAAATATATTTATATGTGGTACGTTACGGTATCCCACTTGAGTGGCCTAATTTTCTAAGGAGTCACGCTTGCGTTAGACTGGCCTGCTGTTGACGAGGAGATTGGGGTTCAAATCCCGGTCGGTTGTACTAAAAAGGCTTTTCTTAATTTTTTCTCACTCTTCCTCCAAACAAATACGGGTAGATTACCTCTAAAGTGCTTCTTTCCTCATCCCTACTCTGTTAGAATAATAATCATACATGCTTAAAACCTGAACAGGTAGTAAGACACGGTGATACAAAAATAAAAGTATGGTACTTAATATTTAAACTTATATAGTTATTGAATTGATCACCACGTTGGGCACCAATTATATAGTTATTGAATTGATCGCCACGCTGGGCGCCAATGATATAGTTATTGAATTGATCACCACGTTGGGCACCAATTATATAGTTATTGAATTGATCGCCACGCTGGGCGCCAATTATATAGTTATTGAATTGATCGCCACGTTGGGAGCCAATTATATAGTTATTGAATTGATCGGGCCACGTTGGGCGGCGATTAAAACGTGCACGTCAGCGATGGGTGCCGATTGAAGTGATACCGTTTAATTAGCTGATAATTGTCACGTGATCGAGCACTAATTAAAACGGTACGGTATTTTGATTATATAATTGGTATTTAAAGCCTCGTGATCGAGCGCCAATTATTACGATACGGACATATTATGTGATATTTTAACTGAATAAATAAGACCTTTACTGTTACACACAATTTATTAAATTTATTTTATCTTCGGCATTGAAGATATAATTTTATGTGATACAATTTTCGTTGAACTGCAGATTATTTTTCTGTTTTATTACAACTATATATTTTACCGGCACTGAATATTACTGTCTTTGATTAAAAAATTCTTGTGTGATGGTGTTCACTGTTTTATGCTATTATTCTCTATATAGATTTATGCACTGTATGTATTCATACGCACAAGTGACTTATATATGACCTACCCCTTGGCCCTTGGACCTCTCACAACCCGTGTCAAAACCCAATAATCGAAAGCATCCTAGTGACAGGTACTATTAAGGCTAGCTTCCTATTGGTGAGAGGGAGCTAGCGTCACTTGCTTTTTTTGTTAAATACTACGGAGTTGATTTTGTTTTAATGGTACAATATATTGACATCAGTTCTGAAAAGCGCGTGATTCTCCATAGATGAAGTATTGAAAGGATATTTTACATACAATACTTAAAGAAAATGAACTTCATCCATGACTTTTTAAATATATGAGAGGGGTCCAAATCAGTATCGTTACAAGCTGGCACCTTATTAGAGGGAAAATATCCTCCCACTGCTGACAGTCCTGAAGTTTCAAAACCCCTAAAACAATCTTCAACAAATCTTAGAATGTTTTTTCGTGATCCAGTTTAAAAAAAACTTTATTTGTGTGGATCCATGTTTCTAACATTTACTTTGATCTAAAAACTGAGACATTTATAGTAAAACGTTTAAAATGAGCTAATTTCACATTTTCATAATTTTATTTTTGATTAGAAAACATTAAATGTAGGGTTTTTAATTCTTTAGAGAGATGTTGATACCTTTTAACTCCATTTTAGTGAGAGCCATGTTAAAAAATTACAAACAACTGCTTTAATACCAAGAAACTTTCGAGTGTCTACAGCGCATCTCAGAGCTCCAGTAGGTGTCCCCCTTAAAGCAATAACTAAAACTACATCTTGGTCCATAGGCTCTCTTCTAAATTGAAACAATTTGTTCAAAATTGATATGGCTATACTGAAAAATATTATAAATATTGTATTTAGATCCTTATTGAGGAAATGTATTGGGGAAAATAACACATGCAAAAATTAAGTTGTCAGCTGGTTTAAGACTCTTTTTTTCAATTCAAAAAACAAATATAGTTGCCATAATCTGATCGTAGGTATCTGACTGATAAAAGCGTTACTGAAGCTACAATATGCTCTCATATACATAATCCAATGATGTGGCATGGAGCTGATTAACACTTTTGATAGAATCCGTGGTATCAACGCCGATAAATTAATAATATAAGCTAGTTAGATTTGATCAATGTTGAAAGAAAAACTCTAATTGGTTTGAAACTTTTGTTTTATGTTCTAAATTTATCACAGACAACAAAGCAGAATTAAAGAAGCCAATACATTCCCACATATCTTAATCATTGAATGCCTTTTAAAGCTCTCACTTTTGACAGACTGTCAGTTTCCTGAGATGAAAGCCAAATATGTTGAACTTGTTTCAATTCTACTCTGAAATAATTTGTTTGTATACCCATTATTAGGCAACCGAACTACCCAGATATTTACCACTATGGGTTAGGTATGAGAAAGGTTGAATCTTGTGTAGGTGTCCCCGCGCATTTTCATGGATAAATAGTGGAAAACTATTTAAAAAAATCAGGATAACAGGTCAGGATCCAAACACCTTTATCTATATCAACTATAAATCAGGCCAGACGATACCGATACCTTATTTTAAAAAGTGCCCACCAGGGTGGCTATCTAAATATAATCTAAATAAACTGATTTTAAGCCGCAGATAAGATAAAGTGATTCCACTGAGGATAACATTGGGGACACGCCTCAGTGAACGGCAGTAGCTGGATCAACCGAGACATGAATCGATCCCGGACCCTGGTCACGTGTTAGCGCTGGACCACTCACTCTCAGATCAACAGCGTGTGCCCGTTCTAGACTCTGTGACGTCATCGCCGAGGTCAACGTTAGATTAGATAGTTTGAAGGTCGCTGTTGACCAGTGCCGAGACCAGGTTGGGGTATGACCGTGTATTGGAGAACTGAGACGGGTTGCAGACGTCCAGAATTCCAGCATTTTCTATAAGTGGTTTGTTATTTCAAATTATGGTTCCCGCAAAAATGGTGATGGAAGGTAGAAAGAGGTTCCTAGAAAATTAAAAACTTTACATTTTATGTTTTAAAATTAATTTTTACTAAGAAAAAGGGAACTGCCACTTTCATAAGAAATACCGCAATGTATTTCCCATAAAGGAGGCGGCGACCTTAGCTCTTATATTTTCAGGAATTTAAAAAGTTAGTAAATAGTGGTTCAGTATTAATCTGCATTGAGAATATATTTTAACAAACTGACAAGTATTTTATTACATCGAGGCTTATTACCCATATGGAGTATCTGCAATTAACTACTCTGGTGGAATAAAGAAGAGGAAAGTATAATCTAGAGGAAATATACCCTCATTTGTGTGTATGAATAGATAGATAGCAACCCTTATTAGGATTGTACCTAGCCGGGATTCGAGGCTTGCACTTCCCACCAACGGTAACCAAATGCGATTCTAAAGTCCTGGGACTCCTGGTCACCAGTGCGGGTGGTTGCGGTGTTTCGCTCGGGGAGTGAAGTAGGGACCCTTGTTGGGTAACGGCGAGTATTGTCTGCACGTGACAGTGGGTGGGTGGAGGCTCGACTGCCATCTCCCTTCCACCTTTGTGCCGGAGGAATGCTGTTTGCACGAGAGGTGTTCCAAGGCCACCTTGTTTAATATTCCTCATGCGTCCACCAACAATCTGCTTCATCACGGCCCAGACAACACGCCGGTGTAGGTCACGTGAATGATCAAACAACGGGTGATCAGATCGATATACGTTGTGTTTGGTGCAACTAGTTAATTTAAAGGTTGCCGGAGAGGGGGGCAGTGACAATAGCTCTAGTCCTGAGAACACAAGGCAGAGTTTTGGGCAGTGTGGCACATATGATTAGGTTTTCTTTTGCCGCCATGTCTCACTACCCTATCAGGTGGCACGCATATATAATATAAGTATATATATATATAAGTTAGATTAATGCGGACGTAAGGAGGAAGACATCATTTATTTGAAAAGTACGTGTATTTTCATGGAGAGAGAGAGTGAGAAATCATGAGGAAAAAACACCCTCAGTACGATCAGCCGGCATTCGAGACTCGACCTTCCCGTCACTAGCAAATCAAACTAAAATGATCCTGACATTTAGACCACGTGCTCATCTATGTGTGTGATGGTATTATTATTCAAAGAGGTATTTAGCTAGCACTTATTGAACCAACTTAATTTTATCAAAACACGACTTACAAACTAGCTTATTTCTACAACAAGCACAACATCCAATCCTTCTCGTATTAAATCGGTAACACATCTTGTGCTCCATATCAGCGGGAACAAAGATGAAGGCTTCAGTCAATTCTAGCCTTGTTTTTCCTACGACTTAAAGAACGGGGTTAAATTCCTAGCCGGGTGTAGTTTTTTCCTAAATAGTTTCCCACTCTCGCTTAACGCAAATGTTGTTACATTTATTCTAAATTTTATCTTCCTCATTCATATCCCATTAGTAAGAAATATGCGAGCTATCAGTATGGGCAATAGCACGTAGAGTACGCAAAAATAATAATAAAAATATTTGTTTTGAATGCACTAATTAAAAAAGTGGATGCAATTGTGACAAGTAGGGGTACTTGCAATGAAATTACCCCGTCCCTGAATGTCAACAACCGTGAATTATTACCCCAACAAAGCCGCAGCCATTACATAAACTAGTGTACAACTAAACCACACAGATTGTATGGTAATTGACGGCGCGTGTGTTCACATTGTCTTTAAATAAAATAACCAACCAGCGGTACGAAGATGTTGAGACTGTTAATCACTTGTTATATTGTTCTTTTATTTAGGAACTGCACGTCGGTTTTGACAACACCCCCGCTAACCGCAGAAAGAACAAGTCCAAAGACACGAGAAAGATGTCACGAGAGGTTACGTAACGGTGTCATCTCATTCGCCACGTCTGCCTCTCAACATTTCATCACCTATTTTGTTTATTCTTGCGATGGAGTTGGCAAATGGACGGTGGAGAGGGGGAAAAGAAACAATAGCAAATTGGTCTTGAGATGAGATTTCGTTATTGTTGTGCTTCAGAGCAACAATTGGCTATTAGCGACTTAAACGATGTAATTTAGGGAGTAAATATGGCAAGGTTACGTCCACGTGGGGGGTTGAGCACGACTATTGGGAGACCCGGGTTAGATTCCAGGTGTATCTGATGATGATATTTACTATTTGTGCACGGGTTCCTCCTGACTCCTGCAATTCAATTAGTAAACATACATGTGCTAGCTGTAGTATTAAACATACTATCCTAGGCTAAGTTAGTTTGCTATACAACTAATAATCTATAGACACGAGGACTGGGTGCGTAATATTGGTAGAGCTGTCTTAAATGATGTTAGGTTGAAATAGTTTGTGTTTTTGGAAAAAAGTACTTTAAAACAATTACCAGATTAAAATCAAAAGACGACGAAAGGCAGTTCTAAGGGTCTGAAATGGTATTAGATTGGAGTGGAGCTATAAACCAAATGGTGGCCAACACATTCAGAGGGCATCGAGTTGGCATTGATCCCTAGTCTTTCGAGTCGGAATCAAGCGCGTCACTCTTTCGCCTAACTTTACCTTTATTAGGAATTGACTAATAATGGATGAAGCGATTAAAAGCACAGCTTCTATATTATATTTTACAGAGTATGGTTTCAGGTTATAAATTTCATTTTCATGGTCCGTCCTAATTGTCAGNAAATTTCATTTTCATGGTCCGTCCTAAGTGTCAGACTATTAGCATGTCTAGATTTAGGCCTATAGACCCTCAATAAGTTCAGGATGATCCCAAATAAACTTATCATTTGTGTCCAACCTGATAGCAACGTAATTGGTTTATTGCCGTTATGTTGAAGCTCTTAGTATGAAACGTCTGCCTAATTTAGTTTATTAGTCGTTTGATGATATTAAATTGTTAAATATTTTAAAATAGTAATATATCAATAAAAAATATCAAAATAACTTTTTTTAAACTTATGAAGTAACAAATATTTGTAAAAATACAAATTTCAAAAAAGTTGGGAGGAAAAGTGAACATTATGATAATACTCAACTAATATAATTATTTCTGACTACTATTATCGTCTGTTTCGATGGGCACATGAGCTAAGGAATGAACATCGTTTGGTATAGTTTGCTAGTAACGGGAAGGTTGGAGTTCAAATCCTGGTGGGTTGTACTGAAAGTTTGTTTTAGTAATAAATTAGTGGTATGTCCCACACTCTTCACATAAATGTGAGCGCATTTCCTCTAATACTTTACTATCCTCATGTTTAACCCATTGGCGTGGTTTTTTGGATAGTCCGGATGGGCCTACAATTACATACATTTGATAAAAATGTGCATATTAAAGTGTGAATGATTATATGTTGTGTCGTCCACAAATAGGAACACTAAACGGTTTATTATGTGTCATTATTCGTAAACATAAAAATAACTGAGAATTTCTCAGTTAAATAGATGTCATATTTAACAATTTGTAGAGCATAAACGATAGCTTTGTACTCATAAGGGACACAGAATATCTCTAGAATGGGTTATTTAAAAAAAACTGATTATTTTTCTATATATTAAAAAAAACTTCTCAACAACCTGTGTAAATTCATTAAATGATCGTACATTTATTTACAATGTTTAATATTGTTTATTTAAGTTCAATTTGAAATTTAAATAACATACTAAAAAACACCGATTAGCAATATTTTAGAAATTATAGTAAAATACCTATTTAACGTAGCAGTTTTGTTTTAAATTAAGTATATATATTAAAAAAAACTATATATAGTCGGGTATCACACCTATAGGCGGTTTTGAGATAAGCTAAGCTACATTACTAATTACCTAATTAATAGAGCGTTTCAAAAAAGTGATTAAAATAAATTGTTTTAATCTACCAAAAATATTTTTTGTTAAAAAGTTGTTGATAAATAAGTGTATGTTATTACCTTCCAGAGGGGGTCGCGCCAACGTTTGTCCTCCCAGCAACAGTAGCGCCGCAACGGCGCTCAACAAAACTAACAACACTGCCATCGTAGTAGAGGGGGAAGATTTTCAAACACTACAGAGCACACAGATTACAGCAGCAACAATGCAGTAGCCAGGGAGAACTGAACACAGGCCGACCCGAATCCGAACTGAAGCCAAGCGCGCCACTTTCTACTCGTTTTATACAAACTCTTCCCTTCCCTGCACGAAACTCTACTCTCACCCGCCGTGGCCAGCCCGTTGTCGAGGTGGTAGGGCCGCCTCAAGAGGGTTCATACTTCTTCACCTGGGATGTTTAGTTGAGATGGAAGTCTCTGTGTGCTTTGATAATATTATTACTACAATTACTATACAACAGTCAGACACAAATCCATTGATTTAAAATACGCATTGGCTGGATGGATAATAAATCGCGATACACAAACTAAATAAAATAAAATCGAAGCAATAAATTAAACTATTTTTTTTGTTCACTAATATTAAATATAATATAAAAATTAATCAAACCAATGCTCATGTCTTTTTCTTTAAAAATATGTTGACAAACAACTAAAAAATATTACTTGTACAATCTTAAAAAAAAGCACTGCGTCTTACTACCCATTTGGGCTGTACGCATATGTATGCCAATGGTTTAGGGATGATGAAGAGATTTATAGGAAGTGTACCCGCACTTGCGTAAAGGGAGAGTGTAAAACCTTTAAGGAAAACCACCCTCAATATATCCAACCGAGATTCTAACCTCGATCTCCTCGTCCTCGGCAGTCCAGTCTACTGATAGAGTGACGGCCTAGACCAGGGGTGGCCAAACAATCGATCGCGATCTACCGGTCGGCCGAAGCCGCTAGTTTGGTCAATTATCTAGTCGATCAATTAAAAAATATGGAGAGAAAGAAAATGAAATAAAGGGTTTGCAGATTTTTCTCATACCAAGATCTTGAAGCTGTCTGACGACCATTTTCAATCCTGCCTTAATTTATGACAGGGTAATTATGAAATCACATTCAACAAACAAACCTAAGATTATGAGGTATACTCTTCAAAGTCAAGTGGTCATTGAGAAAATACTATTTTCAGGGAAATTAAATAACATTAGGTTTGATTAATAACGCAATTTCACTGTATGAAAGGACTAAGTTTTTAGATGCAATATAATTTTACTAACAAAACACTAAATGGGTTATTAATTTTTTACCAATGAAACAAACAATATAAGCCTATGGCTTCATAGTAGATCGCAAAGGATTTTCCTTCTCTGGAGTAGATCAATAGATCCAAAGTTCTGGCTATCTGGCTACTCCTGCCCTAGATCATGCGGACACAAAGGTGGGTCAAAAATTAAATCAAATTAATAAATTTCAGTGTTATTTATAGAGGTATTATTATTTCTATATTAATGGACATGTATTGAAGTTGGTTATTCCCTAAATATTGTTCCACTCTCCCTTCACTCAGTTGTGGGTATGCTTTCTATAAAATTCTACCTTCATCATCCCTTATTTATATATATATATATAT
>CABFOW010000886.1:0-14834 GCA_902141385.1 Timema californicum | reverse complement strand
ATATATATATATATATATACATATATATACATATATATACATATATACATATATATATATACATATATATACATATAAAAAATAACATGATCAATCCTCGAATTTGGTAGGGTTCTAAAGAGGTGGCATGGTCTAATACTGTATCTTGAATTATTGTAATATATAATACTGTATATATTAAACATCCTAGATGCAATGTTAGACCATGCAACATCTTTATAACCCTATCAAATTCGAGGATAGATCATGTGTCTTTAAGCTTGCCATATGTGAGGTTGGATCATGCAATATCTGTAAAGGCCTGTCTGATGCAAGGTTATAGATCATCCCACGCTTGCGAAAGTCTACCAGATGTGATCTTATAACATGCCACGTCTGGAAAATTCTGACCAATGTAAGGTTAAACCGTGCCGTGTTTGGAAATGTCTGTCGGATGTGAGAGACCATATAACGTCTGAAAAAACCTATCAAATGTGAGGTTAGACCATGTCACGTCTTTCAAAATCCTGTCAGATATGACTTCAGGTTGTGCCAACCATTCTACGTTTGTAAAAGCCTGCCATAGTAATGTTAGATCGTGTTACGTCTCTAAAAGCATTGCAGATGCGAAACTAAGCCTTGGAAAGTCTTTAAAAGCTTGGCAGTTGTGAGTTTAGATTATTCCATGTCTGTAAAAGCCTCCTAGATGTGAGGTTAGATCGTGGTTCCTCGGGAAAAGCCTAACAAATATTAAGTTAAATCGTTCTGCACTTGTAAAAGCTTTCCAGATGTGAGGATAGATCATTATTCGTCTGAAAAAGCCTACCAGTACGTGCTGAGGGACGTTGGAAAAGTTGTTATCCCAAAGCAGGGTACATCATAAAAATCTTAAACTTAGATACAAGTTTTACTTTAATATGTGACTTTAAGAAGTCAAAGTGTGGTAGGCAATAAGTTCAGACACAATTGTGACCTTCACCTCAAAATCAAAAATTGTGACCCCACAAATCCTGAATGTAGGAAATGTAAAGTCAAAGTATTTTTGTCTAGTCAATCACAAATAAGTATATTCCTGTGCGTGTTTATAGTGTCCATATTTTCGTCTGGTTAAATTAAGTTAAAATGAAACACGATTATGCAATTGATATGATTACTGTGGAGAAGGAAACATTAAACACGTTAATAAATAAATAATGTAATAATCTAAATATAGCAGTCAACTTATAACAAAATACTCCATTCTCGCTTTTAGCTGAACGTTTACGTTTGTAAAGTCAAAGAAAAGTATTATATAAACAATATATATGTCAAAGAAAAACTTTATGACTATAAACTATTTTATTTTTATCTGGTAACCAAAGGAATACGTCTGAGACGTGATCTTTTTCGGTTGCAAGTTGGCATATTTTATTTAGCACTGCATATTACTACCCGTTCGGTCCATACGCTGTCGGTATATTGACATAAGGATCTGGATTCTTAGGTTCTACCTACGATGAGAATAGAAAATACTTTTCAGTGAAATTAAGTCTGTTCTAATGAGTTATTTGAAATGTTGACGTTATGTTCCTGGCTTAATAGTCCGTGAAGCTTACACCGTCTTCATGTCGAGTAACACGCGGGGCAGGGTGAATCGAAATATGTTAAAATGCCTTTACGTGATGAATGCACACCCCTTTAATCCCGCATCGGCGTGGAAGCGGACTAAACGTCGAGTTTATCTAATCTGGTTTTCTGAGTATATTGGTATCACGAGAGTGATATTTTACTAAATAACTTTCTACTTTTCTCCCATGAAAATGTGGGTATATTTAAACTGACTTTTATCCTCATATTTTATGGAAGAGGGAGGAGGGAGTGGGAAACCATTCAGAAGAAAGGGCCCTCAGTTCACCCATCGAGATTGGAACCCCGTCCTTCCCACTACCTTTAATCCACCTGAGGCGGCTAAAAAACAGTCTAAGTCATAAGGAATGAAGACATTATCGCAAATCAGACGTTCCTGGTTTATTCAAAATATTATCAATAATAATCATACTTAGCACCACGTCTTACTACCCGTTCGGGTTATACGCTTTAAGTACTAATTACGCTAATGGAATAGGAATTGGGAAGGGTGAATTGGAGGCAGTGAACCCGCATTTGCGTGGAGGGGGAGTAGAAAACCATTTAGTACCCCCTCACCCCCCCAGTTCACCCGACCGAGATTCGAACCTCGATCTCCCCGTCCTCAGCAGTTGAGCTCAACACGACTAGCGCGTTAGCCAACTACGCCACTGAGGCGGGTAATCAAAATATTATTTCATCCCAGGGTCATTGTACCCGTTCGGGCTAGCGCATACACTAATTGAGCTGGTGTAACAAAGATGAGGGAATTAACATTTAAAAAAATCGTATTTGTTTGTAGAAAGAGTAGGAAACTATTTAGGAAAAGCCACCACCCAACCAGGATTCAAACCCCGACCCGTCCGTCACAGGCTAGCGAGTCTAACATGGGAGTGACGCGTTAAACTATGCAACTACCGATGCGGGATTCATCAACCGTGACAGTTAAGTTCCCATCTCCGTTGTTCCACCCAGAGGTCTTAGCGGTGAACACGCTACGCTCTGAAACGCTCATCTCTGCCCCCTCCCCTCCCTCACCCCTCTTGCCATTGCCATCTCGGGACTACGAGTGTCTTTAGATTCTAGCTCGGCTGATAGCGTGTTTTGATATGCCCATGCATTAAATGGTCACGTGGTTTTTAATGTGACTTTATTTATTTTATATGTTTAATTCTTTAGAGGTGTATAACGTGCGTTTCCTGAATATACTGATTATATCAGTACACAATACAAAATTTACAAACCAACTTAAGTCTAGAACAGACACAGCCCAATTTTAACAATAAGAGTATTATTATATAAAATAGAAACTTTTTTTTACAAAACAATAAGACTTGAAAGTTGATGTAATAATATTGTTTTAATGTAATCAATGGAAGAAATCAGAAACAATTCATTAACAAGGATTATGAAAAGCTTTTGCAAAATTAGATTTAAATCATTTAAAAAATCGACTAGTATTAAGATCTTAAAAAAAGTTAGCTATAGAATGTTGAATAAAAAACAACTTTAACATACAATAACAATAGAAAATTGAATGACTACATGATTAAATGTGCAATAAAAATTGATAGGTTATGAAACTTTAAGAACTTAAAATAATTGCTAAACGACTATTGATGTCTGTTAAAGTTGTTTTTTACTCAACATTATATATCTAAATTTTTTAATTTTAATAATGTTAATCTATTTTTGCAAAATATTTTCATAATTTTAAATGAATTTTTACTAATTTCATCCGTTGATTACATTAAAACAATATTAGTGGATCACACCAAGTTTCAAGTCTTATTATTTTGTATTGTAACACCCCTTACTTAAAATATTATTTTGGAATGTTTTCTAAAATGTTATATTTCTTATGGTAAATATTGATAACATTTTACTGTATTATAAGTGTTATCTTATGGGCCTCGAGAAGCCCTATCAAAAGTGACAGATGTAGATAATATGACTTGACATATTACTATGGGAAAATAGATCTAGTAACTTTATTAGCTGTCGGATAAGGCCTTACCTCTAAACATCAAACTGTCCAGCATCTAGTCCCACAGCCCTGCCAATCACCACTATAAATTGCATTTCATTCTGTTATGCTTGGAATTAATCCCGGAGCTCTTAACTCAATAGGCAGACGTAAGGACGTAGGCAGCGAATAATTTCGGGGGGGAGGGTGGGGGGGAGGCGCATCCCTCAATTTCTGGAAGATAGAAAAAATTCTAAATGATAAACAGTTCTAGAAGATCTCTGAAGTGTTTTTTTTTCATGGTAAAATAATCCCCTAACTGCCCAACGCTTGGAAGATTTCTAAATATTAAACACTTTTTTAAGTTCTGTGAAGTGTTTTTTTTATGTAAAATAACCCCAAAAATGCCGAAGGCTAGGAAAATTTCTAAATATTTAACACCTCTAGAAGCTCTCTGAAGTGTTTTTTTTATGGTAACACAGCCCCCTAATTTGTATTTGTATCTTAATTTTGATATTGTTTGAATCATAAATGAAGCCATACATATTTTGTTAATAAAATTTATCAGGGGGTTTGAACCCTCAACCCTCCCCCCCTCCTTGGCTTCGCCCTTGGGCAGACGCACTATTGACTGAGATAAAGTGTCGGACCTAATGTGATACCATACTTTGTTTTTAATGAACTCACTCCGGTGGATTATCAGCTAAGTGCATCAGTTTAGATTTTGTTTGGCCGGTGAGGCATGGATCGTGATGAAACTAACGTTCACGTAACGTAAGGCGTCAATATCGAAATACGCTGGAATGCTAGGGCCAGTTTCATGGTCAGACTTAGTACGCCTCAAGTGCGGCTCTATACTAAATACAAGACGGCATCTACCTAAACTAGAATGGAATGAAACTGGCCCACTCCATTCTGGTCTAGGTAGGTGCCGTACTGTAGTTATTAAAACTGGCCCTTAGTGACGAGGAAGTCGTAATATAAACTTCGGCGGGATATATCTTCACGTGTGAATGCGGGTTAAGCTACGTGTAAACATGCACATCATTGTCACATCTGTACACAGCTTCTGGTGCTATTTTGTTGACTTTTTTTTTCAATGGGGCGGGGAGTAGGGAAGGCAAGTAAATTGTCTACTTCCTGAACCATCTTATTATATCATCACACGGTCTACAAACTTAACATAACTTTGGAACAAAAACCCCGTTAATTCATCCCCGTGAGAGCTTATTCCCAAACTTCAACCAATATATGAATCTATAGCCATATCATTTGAACGTGAGCCTCTTAGCTCATAGAAAGACAAGCCACCTACTGATATAAGAGGTTAGACGTTAGTCTATCGTCCTTGCCGCCTTCAGAACCTTTGTTCCACTTTCCATCTAGTTACGGGTACTTATTACTTACCGTGGGAGTCCCAACTCGAGCTTAATAGATCGTTCCTAAACTCTTCTGGGACATAAAGGTATATATTTTATTAGCCTTGATGAAAACTGTTCCCCGTTGTGGCTGTTAAACCCGCCTCTTGTGACGTCAAACTTGATGGGATGAGGTGACGATAGAAACGTGACGTGTCTCAATGACACAAAGAGAACGGATCGTCCACGGATGACGGAATGATAGGATGTCACACTTGGAGGTCTGCACACGCGCTTGACGTACAACATAGTACACCAGCTCTTTTTACTAGAATTTTTGTACACCGCATCTTAATACCCTTCCGGGATGGACAAATTTTTAAACTAATAGGATAAGGATGAAGGAGATAGAGCTTTAAAAAAAGGTATCCGCATTTACCACTCTGGGGGAGAGGAAGACAAAGTTCATAAGAAATGTACCCTCATTTATATGTAGAGATTGTGGGTAACCGTTTAAGGCTGAAACACATGCTTAGACTACCCAGCCAAGATTATAAGCCCGAACTCCCCATTCACCCACAAACCAGACCAGGGGAGGCTAAGGCATTATCCCACGTGCCCACCGATGCAACCTACACCACCTTAATCAGGCATTTAGTGTTGCTGCAACAGAGGGCGCTGAGACAGATGAGGGTTTCTCTGGGTCTTAGATGATATTATTGGGGACTATGAAGTCCTGGAGCTTTGGCTCCCTCTTAACATCCCCTTGGTTCCTTTCCCCACACGCAATGTCAATTAATACTAACCTAAGCTGGTGGACACACGGTAAAAGGTGTCATTCTCGTCTCTCATATTTTGCCATTAACACAGAGGTAGAGGTTTGAGTCACGGATGAGTGTACTAAGGATATTTTTTCCCTAAATGTATCCTCACTGTCCTTCCATGAAAATGCGTGTCTATTTTATCTAAATACCACTTTCCTTATCCTTACCCCATTTGTTTAGTTAAATGCATACAGCCCGAATGGCTAGTAAGACGCGGTGGCAAAATAACGTATACATATTTTTTACTCTTACTCGTCTGGGCTATACGTATTTACCCTAAATGGAGTAAAGATTACGAAGGTAAAATATCAAGGAAGTGTAGGCCAACTCACACTGGCACGATGAGAGATTGAAACACAATTTAATAAAACCGTGCTTAGTATATCTGGCCAAGATTCGAACTCTGACCTCCCCATCCCCTACAAATGATTTTGATGTCTAGTCTTCGTTTCCATTGATGCAGGTACTATTTATTGCATGGAATTTACACATACACACGTAAGACGCAGCCAGAAAAGTAAGTTTAGAAACTATAATACTGCGCAGATCATTCAATTGCATTTATAAACGTTTTGGTATCAAAATTTCAAAAGCGTGGCGTGGAGTGTTATCAGGGAAACCAGAACTAGTTTAAACTGTGTTTGTGAATATTTTGTTTAGCACCGTGTCTTACTACCCGTTCGGGTAATACGCCTACGTACTAATTACTAATGAATTGGGGATTAATAAGGTTGAGTTTAGAGGAAGTGTACCAGTATTTACGTAGAGGGAGAGTGGGAAACCATTTAAGGAAAACCACCCTCAGTACACCCAGCCAGGATCAAATCCTTATCTCCCCGTCTTCAGCAGTCTAGTCTATTGAGAGAGTAGCACCTTAGAGCCCGGGGCCACCGAAGTGGGTCTGTGAATAGTTCTCAACCCTCAGCAGAATACTCTTTGATTTGGTGCCAACAAAAATACATTCCCAATCTGATGTGTATAGAGCAGAGCACATGTACGATTGGTCAAAGTGTGGTCAGAACATATCACAGGTGCAGTTTTAACAAGTCCTGGTTACCCTGACAAAACACCACAACACGCTACTATAAATTATTATTATTATTAACACCGCCTCTTACTACAATGTGTAATGGTAGGGTGATTGTGATATGAAAAGGAGGACCTACAGTTTAACGTGGGATCCGAACCACGGCGGAGGACTGGCATTTCACACTTTCACAAGTTGCGATCAATACACTTCTTGTCAGGGGTGAAGGAAGGGTTTGGCAATCAGAAAGTCTGTGCCGGGAGCGAGGATTGATTCCCGGACCTCCAGCACAGAAGTCTTACCCCTAGACCACCACTATAAAGATACAATGCTCTGCACGCTCATGTGGTTCGACTCATAATGAACAAAGGAGAGTGTTGGAGGCGTGTGAAACTTTGCGTGCGGCGTTGGTACCACCCCGGGTGGTTGGCGCACGCTAACTTTTTTTTTTTACGTTTTGCCAGAACAATGCATGTATTGAACAAGTATTTGTCCTATTTATATCAATTTACTAAATCCTTTTATTTTGTTCAAACTTTTTTTTGTGGGAGGGGAAATTTATGAGAAAGATCCTACCTATGATGGCTCGTAGTGAAGTTCCCCAACAAGAGATGTGTTTACATATTTTTAGTATTGAATGTCTATTGAAGCTTTTTTAAGCACTTCCTTCGTCTTACTACCTGTTCAGGTTATACACATATTTACTATTTACGCTAGTGAGCTAGAGATGAGGAAGCTTGTATTTAATTGAAGTGTACACGTATTTGCGTGAAAGGAGAGGGGATAAACATTTAGGGGGGAAAAAAACCTCAGTACACCTGACCGAGATTTGAATCTCATCTACCTGTCATAGGCAGTCTAGTCTAACACGGGAGTGACACCTTAGAGCCTATGTGGCCACCGAAGCAGAGGTTGAAGCAATTTGAAGTGTTCCAAAACAAAACTGAGGCTTTAGCTGACTTCAATAAGCTACTAGCTTAGACATTGATGGATAATTTCTGGGAGGGAAGTTGAATCGACAATCCCCCAACCCACCTCATCAGTACGTTCCTGAATAGCAAATACCCTTGTCCTTTAATGCTAATTTAGGTTTAATACATAGGTATAATTTAGAGAAAGATATTCACCATAGCTGATACAAAAAACATCAAGTTCATTATATTCAAGGCTTTTTTTTCTGTTGTTTTGGTATTTGTACTGAGCTCCATATAGAAAAAATTCTAAATAACCTGCATTGGTGGACATGTGGGCTAAGGTGCCAAGCTCATTTGGTTTGTTTTTCCTGTAACGGATTAGGTTGGGGTTAGAATTCTAGTTGGGTATACTGTAAGTTTTTTTTATAAATTGTTTCTCGCCCTTTCCACACAAATGTGGGTACATCTCCATTAGCATGCTACCTCATTCATCTCTACTCCATTTATGTTACTAAATGTAAATAATACAAATGTATGGAAAGACAAGGCGCAATTAAAAATAATAATATGATAAACAATGAGGATGATGGGAGTAATAGATACATTTACAATTGTCTAAAAAGAAAATAGTGAACAAAATAAATACATTTTCCAACCCTCATCTATTTAATATATTTAGGGTATTTAAACCCACGCTACGATGTCTCGTTATTTCATGCCAACTCGAATAGTAACCAAGTGATTTAAAATATCTCTGTCTATATAAATCTGAATGTAGATCTGTCCGAAAGTAAAAACTCACTTCCAGAAGAGCTGGAAAACTGAAATTTGTCATGAAGGTAGAATGACTGCCCCATGTAACTAGACAAATATATAAACAGTACATTTCAAAATAGGGTGGAGTAAGAATTAATTAGAAAAAACTTTTTAAATGCGGTAGAGAATTAAAATTTGGCAGTAAGGTAAAGGGATTACTCCAAATAATTATAAAAGACTGAACACCATAAATATTAAATAGGACTCTAGGTAAAGGGATTACTCCAAATAATTATAAAAGACTGAACACCATAAATATTAGATAGGACTCCAGGACACACGAGGGGAAAGGTGGGGGTAGGGGGTGTACACATAAATCTAAATCTAGCTACTAAATGTCGTAGAATATCTAAATTTGGCAGGCAGGTAGAAGGACAATACCAGATAATATATGTCCTAAAATTTAAAATTAGACATTTATGAGGGGAATGGAGGGTTGAAAGTTTTCAAATTCACTGATGTATCTTTTGAACCCATTTATATAGAGCCTTTACATTTAAATTGAAAGTTTCTTTTTAGATTTGGGTGAGATCTTTTGAAGGATTTTCAAATTTTCGCCCTAAGAGGATGGAGATATGCAAATAGTTGTGAGACCTAGTTACTCACTCATAACCGTATTTCTCCAACCCCTGGCCCTAGAAACTTGCAGTTTTGTTTGGCAGGAAGGCAGCGGAATTTACCCACATAGGCAAAAAAAAATCAAAAATCAAAATGGGGTCCGAGATATGAGTGTGAGGAATACATATATAATTAGAATTTTTTTTAGATAAGGTAGAAAATTAAAATTTGGCAGACAGGTTAAGGAATCACTACCTATAATAACAAAAGTCTGTAAGCCCTACATTTTATATGGGACTCTGGGAAATAAGACGGGGGGATATAATCAGAAAATTAGCTATTAAGTGTGGTAGAAAATCTAAATTTGGTAGGCAGGGAACAAACACAACTTATTCTCAGTGTGGTATAAAACTGAAACTTGGAATGAATGTAAAGGACCACTTAAAATAACCTTAGATTTAAAATTCCAAATGGGACCCTGGGAAATAAGGTAAAGGTAGGGAGGGAATATAAGAAAACACACTTTATGTGGGGTGGAAAATTTAAATTTGCCAAACAGGTAGAAGGATTCATCCAGATAACTAAATATGTATTTCTAAGAAATAATTGGAGAAACGCTGGGCTAATGGGTGGCACAGCTTTACAAAACAAATACAAACAAATAATTATCTGTGTGGGATGGCACTGAAATCTGGCAAGCAGGCTTAGGGACTATTAAGNTCTGCGCATGTCGACTGTCTCTTGTTTTCTTTTCTTGGGGTGGGGCGTAGCTTGCCGAAAATGTTGCTCGCTTCAGTTTAACGTATCCCTGGTCGCTGAAGTGATGTGTTTTTGTGTTCGGGGAGCCTTGTAGAACAGCCAAATGGAGACAGATGGTAAGTCCATGTAATTGTACTCGTTCCACGTTGGGACTCTGTCACAGAGGGGGGAGGGCATGGGTGGCATATAAGTGAAAAAAGCATTTAAGGGTATGCAGAACATTTAATTTGTCATTAATATAGAGAAATCACTCCACATGTCAAAATAAGTTATATATATTTTCTCTTTATATAAGTGAGGGATAGTGAAATAGGGTGGCTTCAAAATTTACAAAACTAAAGGAATAAACTACTTATCAATGTGACAGAAGATTAAAATTGGTCAGGCAGGTGTACGGACTACTCCAAAATGCACTAAAGATTTGAACATCCTTAAATTTCAAAATAAAAATCCAGAAAATGGAAAGGGGTTCCTTTCAATGTTTCCAAAAATATAAAACACTCCTCGGTTTAATAGGTAATTGCATTTTTTTTAAATCAATTGTAAAGATTTTGAACATTTAAAATTTAAATTAGGTTACGGGAAATGTTCAGGGATGTAATTTTCCAAAACTAAATTTATCAACCCCTCATCAGTGTGATAAATATTGAAATTTGGCGAGAAGGTAAAGATAAATAATACGGAACTCCACACGGACCTACTAGCTCTATTGATTAAAATTGGAGATATTTATTCAAAACTCGTAATATATGTGGAACAAAATAATATATACTAGCAAACCCAAGCATAAATTGCGCTATACTTATGTAAAACATGTTTTGACTACCGGTTTTAAATAGTATAGTTGTATTTGTATATTTGAACAAATAAAAAGATCAATATTTGATCCACAATGGTCAATACTTCGTATTATAATTTCAAATTCCGGTTAACATTTTCGACATTTTATTAGATCTTCAGGTCATCGCATTGCTATTAAATTCCTCATTTACATATTTTGACCAATATAAAATGTAGATATTGACTATTGAGTCTAAAATGATAGCGATAAATCATTACTGTACAAATATTTCCTCTAAGAGGTTAAAGGGAAAAAAACACATACGATATTGAGATACTTACTAATAGGTAATTACTAGGGCTAGGATTTTGATTACCTAAAAATTGGTATAAAATTCCCCATTATAAATGAATTTATGAGCCAAAAAGTTTAAAAGATACTCTTTAAAACTAAAAAAACTGACCAAACAAATAGTTTTTTCCTCGCTAAATTTATCATTATTATTATTATTATTATTATTATTATTATTATTATTATTAACACCACGTCTTACTAGCCGTTCGAGTTATACGCACTTACGCTAATGTGTAATGATAGGGTGATTGTGAGATGAAATGAAGGACCTACAGTTTAACGTGGGATCCGAACCACGGTGGAGGCCTGGCATTCCTCACATTCACAAGATGTCTTGTCAGAGGTGAAGGAAGGGTTTGGTAATCAGATAAATCTGTGCCGGGACCGAGGATTGAACCCCGGCCACCAGCACAGAAATCTGACACCTTACCCCTAGACCGCCAGGTCACCTTCCTCGCAAAAAACAAGTCCTATAAGAGAGGGAGAAAACCTTACAATGTAATTTAACGTTCCATTTCTGTGCCAAAATGAAAGTTTTTAAATTGTCAACAAAATATATTCCATATAAAATCAAACAAGTAAAAGACATAAAAATAATTCAATATTCATTTTCTGACAGTTTAATTTGACATGGAAAAGTTAGAGTTTTTATTTCAACAATCCAAAATTGCAATGCACAGCAAAAACCATTTTCAGACTTTCTATTATCTGCTAACAAAGCTTTAAACACAGAAAAGCCTTTTTTCCCTTCTACTGACACCACAGGAGCATGCTTGAAATAAACTACGTTACTTTGTTCAAAGTCTGTTGAAATTTCACCAAGGGAAAAGTAAGGGAAGGAAACTACCCTTAATTTTAGGGTTGTATATCCAATTCCATAATACCCCTTGGGGCAACCATATGAAAACTCTATATACCAAGTTCTAGCCCAATTGGTAAAATAGTTTAGGGTTCTAGCCTGAGGAATGGCTATATAGCTCATAAGCTTGCATCCCGTTGACAAGCGAGCACGGTGCGGTGCGACCGATGGACCTTCCTGGCTGGTGAAAATCGAGATAAGTGAGTTTGTATGTGAGAATAAGACAGTGTTGTTGAATTTTGGAAGCCATGTGTGGCGGTATCTAGCACGTCTGACGATATGACGATATTAAAATGTGATCTGGTGGTTCACCCCCGCCGGAGGGTCGATCGCGGGTATACAGTAAGGTTTGCAAGTCCCGCTATCGTGCCTGCTCCCTCGTCACGGGAGATTTACCCACTGACTCATGTAGTAGTTTAGCATCTGCCTATATTAATAAATATATCTTATTGGACTAACTCGCCAGTCTCATTCCCCACGAACCATCCTTACCAACCCCAAACACTCGGGGTCCATCCTAACCATGTAAGTCCCTACGGTGCCCCGGTAGTGCTGTAGTAGGGTTAGATTACCGGGCACCCAGATAAAACTAGTGACCTTACACCTTTTTGTCAGAAGTAGGACAGGGACGTTACAGTCAATTATTTACTCGGCAAGGAGGATTTGACACGTTTCACTAGACGAATGATCTGAGGCATCACTCTCGTGTTATACTGGCCAGCTGATGATCGAGAGGTCAGGGTTAGAATCCTGGTTGGGTTTACCGAGGGTAATTTTTTACTAAATGGTTTCTCACTCTCCTTCCAAAAAAATTCGGGTAGATTACCTCTAAAATTCTTCCTTTATCGTACTTACCCCATAAGAGTAATTTTAATATATGCGTATAGCCTGAAAAGCTAGAAAGATACAGTGATAAAAAAGAAGGTTTGAAACAAAGTGGTGGTCTAGAACAGGGATTCTTAAACTTTTGCCATTCATGACCCTTTTTCACCCGAGAATTTTTCACGCGAACTCAAGTGTAAAGGCATATAAAATAGGCAAACAAATCAAACATTTACTGATAATAAATTATAAAGGAATTTATTTTAAAACGATTCTTTGGTATACATATTATTTGTCATTCATTAAAGACGGAAGCATGTTTGTGCATACTAATGGGATGGATGTTTGTGTTTATTTTTACATAAAGAATTAAATCTTGGGAATATTTGATACTGCAGGACCAGAACAAAGGTTGCAGTAAAGTGGAGCAATGCAACACCTCGGATTCATTACGCGTTTGATTTTGAATTAATTTTTGGTCTTTGCACATTCAGAAACCTTTTACTGTTGTCATACTTTTCGAGACTCCAACATTCAATTACACAAACCCATATGGGGTCGCGACCCACAGTTTAAGAATGTCTGGTCTATAACAAAACCCACGCCAGTAGTCACGCTTTCTATATTTAAAGCTCATTTAATCTGGTTGATCGGTGATAGAAAGGTTGGGGCTTGAAACCCTACCTGGTGCATTGAAGTCTCTCCTCCCCNTGTGTCACTCTTCCTTTACACAAAGGCGGGTACATTTATTCTAAAATTCTAACTTGCTTATCCCTAACATATAAGCGTAATTATTATTTATGCATGTTACCTGAAAAAGGACATGGTACAAAAATCTTACTATAGAAACAATATATTTAAAAAGTATCCCTAGTCAGGGGCTATAAAGCTAAACCTTGGATTAAATAAATGTTATCCACCTCGGTGGCGTATTTGGCTAACGCGCTAGATTTGTGTTGAGCTAGAATGCTGAGGACGGGGATATCTAGGTTCGAATCTTGGTCGGGCGACTTGGGAGTGGTTTTTCCTAAAGGGTTTTTCGCTTTACCTCCATGAAAATGCGGGTTAACTCCCTCTAAATTCAACCTTCTCAATTCCTAGCCTATTAGCGTAATTGGTACTTATGCGTATAACCCGGACGGGTGGTAAGACGTGGTGCTAAATAAATAAATAAAAAGTAATAAGTTTACTCTACCAACCTGACGCATCTTGAAACTTAGGTGCGAGAAACGTTCTTTCATATATGTTTATGTGTTCCGCGTCTTACTACCCATACAAGCAATCAGAATATTTAGTTTGTAGGGATTGACACGATAAATATGGACTCAAGAATGAATGTGCCTACATTTGCGTGAAGGAGGATAGTGAATTTACCCACTCAATACATTCACCTGAGATTCTAATTCCAACTTATCGTTTCAATAAATCCTTGTTGTTTTTAACATAATTTAATTTAACGCATTTATTAAAGTTTTATTACTAAAGTTAAAGGATATGGGAATGAAGTTTGTGAGGAGCACGTTAGCTGTCACGAGGATAAACAGGATCAGAAATGAAGTTATCCAAAAAAGAGTGGGGGTACAGGGAGTGCATGAGATAATAGAGGAAGCAAGACTGAGATGGTATGAACATGTGATAAGGCTAGAAAAGAAGAGGATGCCAAGGAAAATAATGGAAGTTAAGTATGTAGGAAAAAGACTGCAAAGAGGGCCAAGAAAAATATGAGAGGATATATATAACAGAAAGTGTGCAAGTGAGAGAAAGAGAATGGAAGAAATTAAAGGAAGAAGAGTGATGGGAGGGTAAAAGAAGATGGAGGCATTTATCTAAACTGACCCGGCCACTGGCTGGAAACTGTTGATTCTGATGATTATTATTACTAAAGTATTTAATATCTAAAAATAATATGCATACTTCATAAAACAATACAAATACTATACCAAGTCCCCAACAATAATAAAGAACCACAAACTATTTAACCTGAGGGCACAATAGAAATTTGTCAAACATGATTGTTAAATGCTTAAACAAACACGTGTTAGTTTTCAAAACTTTACCTAAGTATTATCTCACCCGCCACTTCAATGCCGTCACTATGGAGTGTCGCATCGGCTTGTATACCTTCTCGCTGGGCCGGAAAACAGATCCCCATTTGATATTTTCCCTATTTTTATACAAAAGAGTATAGAAATGAGCCGATACGATGAGATAC